>BPLR01005015.1:0-194528 GCA_021605095.1 Caerostris extrusa
GTGCCACTCTTGCAAGAGTAAATGTTTGAGGTCGTCTTTACTTGAAATTTTATGTTTCTTGATTTCTAGATCCAGCAGGTGCCATAAATTTTCAATTGGATTGATATCAGGCGATTGAGGTGGGGTTTTAATTGGCGAGGAGCATTGTAGAGTAGCCATTCACGGGTGAGATTCGCTGTACACTTGGGGTCATTGTCTTGTTGAAAAACAAATGATGTTCCCAAGCTAAGATTTTGGGCACTGATTTTCAAGTTATGGCGCAAAATGTCAATGTATGTACGTGCTGTCATAATACCATCAATAAAATGCAGGTTGCCAATTCCATTAGCTGCCATACAGCCTCAAACTAAGACGCTGCCTCCACCATGTTTTACAGTAGTAGTTAAATGTTGCTTTTCCAATTCAGTATTTGGCCTCCTCCACACATATCGTCGTCCATCACTGCCGAAAATGTTAAACTTTGATTCGTCGGAAAAATAACTGTGTTCCAAAACTCTTCAGATAAATCAACGTGGGATTTTTGCGAAATCTAACCTCTTTCTCCTATTTATTTCCGATATGAATGGTTTCTTTCTAGCTGCCCTTCCATAATAACTTCTCTCGTGTAAAAACATTCCGTACAGTCTGTACGCTGAAAGTCTTTTGCGAAGTGAAAGCAACATCTCTAGCTATCTGGGGTGTACTTATTTTAGGTTTTTCTTAGCCTTGTTAATAATGACACGTTCTTCTCTTGTAGAAAATATTCGAGGTCGTCCACTTCTAGTCTTATTTTCCATTGATCCTTTTCCTTGAACTTTTTTTACAACACTTCTGACAGTAAATAAACTTATATTGAACTGCACTCATATAGCACGTTAAGTTAAACCTTCATTTCTGAGCCTAATAATCGTGTTTTTAACACTAGCGTCCAACCTCCTTCGATTTCAAAGTCATTTTACTGCAGTAATCGCAAAATAATGCATTGACACTTTTGGAGTAGTTTTGCAGACTTTATACTGGTAGAGTTTCTTATCAGTCGAAACACGTGACTTAAATGTAACAAAATTTGCATAGCAGTTAAAACTTTGCCAATACTTATTTGACATGCAAATTTTCGTTTTTGAAAGAAAAATCGTAGAAAATGCAAATTAAAATAAAATTTTTTACTATTTTTTTATATCTAAGATGTCTTGTATTTAATTACGACAGCTAAAATTGCATAACCATTTTATTTATTTGTCAGTATGAATAAATTAAGGCAATTGCCAATACATTTTTTACCCACTGTATATTACTAATATACAATTTGCTAAATATATATATAGTAATAATTACATAAATTACTAATATACAGATAATAATAGTTTGAATTCACTATAAACCGTAGGTGCCGGACTAATATGATCGTAGAGTGTTGTCTTTAGGTTTAGTCAGTCTTCAGCCCTCGTGGTTCCTCACTAAAGTGAAGCTGCATATTACCCTTAGTCATGGATCAGTCGCATGTGACGGGGTCTCTTGGACCTGGTGTGGGCTTTCCTGCATCAAGGGGGATTAGTAACAACAACAACACTAATATACAATCAACGTCATTATAACCTCATTCCATCATTGCAAGTTATACCTTATTTTTTTATGATAAAAGCCCTAACTCCTTCGCTTCTTTAACAATGCGCTTCGACCTTACATCTTACTATTATGAAAATCGGGTAAAATTTTCAGATGCGTGTGCTTATTGTACTGCACGCATTAGCCCGCAATAGCCTTTTCTCGACACTCTCGAGTCGAGAAAGGGTTTTTATTTTGCATTTTTAGCTAAGTCGTATATCCATACACCATCCAATGATAAATTTCTTGCGTTAAGTAACGTTAAAAATTAAAAACAACCTTTTAATTTTAAAAAATTTAAAAGAAATTTTTTTTTTTCATTATCATAATTTTTTTTTTTAATTTTCGAAATTATAAAAAGGCATCCATTCACTATCAATTTTACTGGCTGCTGACTCAGAAAACATAACGCAAGTAATTAGGAATTTTTTTAAAAACATCTTACCACATATTGTACATTATCGCTGGTTTGGCTATTTGGCGGAACGGGGTGGTCTAAAAAACGACCGAATCTGTTTAGCACTTCGTACCAGACTTGAATATCCATAAAAGAATTTTCGATGACATTCTCGAGTTTCACATATACAAAGAACAGTTCATGAAGGATGGAGAGGTAAAGTTATTTCTTTCTGGGTCATTCGCCTGTTTATGTTTCGAGTCCCTATCTTCAATGGATATAATCTTCTTACATAGTCTCAATCTTCATTGGATCTTGTCGTTTCTTGTAGTAGTTTCTGCAACGCATGTCGTAAGTTGATTCAAACCTTCGTCATCTTGCTCAGTAGCAAATCATATGATCATCGCAAGAGCCCCATGGTGGGCCAAGGCCGTCTGCATATTAGTAGATTTCCAGACACTTTTTTCATCCCAACGTCCAACACTCTACGGTTATTTTAGACCGGCACCTAAGATTTTAAGTGGATTCCGAACCACTACAAACATCCATGGCTCCGCCGGAAATCGAACCCGAAACCTAGGTCACCGAGCGCTAGCCACTTGGCCATCAGGCACCAGTTAAATTATATACTTAAGAAATTTGATAACATTTTTTTCGACGTGATTTATTTCATAAAACAAAAGCCTCAAAACAAAGACTAAATATTTCTTATAAAAACACATTTATTGTTCTATGCAACAATATTGTTGCAAATATTTTTGGTGAAGATAAATCTGATTATCATCATTCAATTTTAAGCCTATTTTTACTGAGCTATTCAAAGAAAATCAGACGCAGCACAAACTTCTTTTCAATAATATATTTCAATGATGAATAAATATCTAAATATGAATTTTTGTAACAGTACTACGAATGGATGCATCAGACAACCGTACGAAAAACTACGTATAGGAATTTAGATTCGGTCAAGCTACGTTTACCTAACGTTGCATTTATAACATATTTTTCAATATTTTTCTACTTTTAACTTTACTTTGAAAGAAACGAGTTATTATCTTGGAATAAAATAGTAATTCCTCTAAAGAGGAAATAGTTTGAAAATGAAATAATTTTTCTGGAAAATCTTTTGGAAAACAGCGGAAGCAATCTAAAGTTTACGTAGGAAAAAGTGCGAGTTAATTTCTACAACATCATTTTCTCTGCATCAAGATTACCAGCGCGGTGAAGTGTCATTTACGTTTAGCAATTATATGAAAATAGAGGTGTCGTTTTGTGGAGAGTGCGGCCGTGGCTTCCTTTACCACTCTCAATTTAAAAAAAAACCTCGAAATTTCTTTCAACAGCCTTTTAATACATTATATTTACTTATATATTTATAGTTTTTCACGAGCATTTTATACGATATATATATATATATATACACACACACACACAGATATCTTCTTTGTAAAAGCAGCTGCGTATAAGTTTTGCACAAAAGGGAATTGAAATTTTTAAGCAGGTCATTAATCAGATATTAAATTGCAAATGGCAGTTGTTATAATAATATATATGTTTTTAAATTACGTAAAACACCCACTTAAAATAAAATTTAAATAGACATTTTGCCTTGTTTTCCACCATTTCTACTCGTTTCTAATTGCAGTGAAAGCAACACACTCCGTTAGTGAAATTCAAATTCAGATAAATTTGCTTCATATATAAACATTTTATCACTTTAGTCACTTTAAGCAATAACAAAGTGTTTTAAAAAAATTGACTCCTCGTCTTCTATCTATAAGAATAATTCTTAAGAATAATCTATATAATTAATTAATAATTTCTTCAATGATTGCATCCGTGATATTTCGCCCGAAATGTGTATGCAATTTTAATTACCATCAATTGTAATTTAAGTAAATTCCAATTCAATAAATCAACTATGTAATATATAAATATAATTACATAGTTGATGTAAATATTAATAATTATTAATAATTACATAGTTATGTAATATATAAATATAATTATAAGCTCTAATAAATTACTAATTGAAATAAAATGGAAACATTTTACTTTATCTTACAATAAATAAAATCAAATGCTTATTTCTCTAATACTCGGCGAGAGAATTGAGGGAATTAAAAATATTATTAAATTAATGAGAAACGCTCAATTTAATGCATCTCAATAATTTTAAACAAACTTTATCAGTGACCTCTTGATCAGATTTCATCAGTGACACAAATTACGAGCACACAACATTAGGTTACATATGTAGAGTTCATGTTTGGCTAAGGGTTGTAGAATATGAATTTTAGCACTCACTCTCTCTTCTAATTAGTAATATTACTCAGTTTTATCGAATTAATCATTGGCTGTGTCAATCAACAAATATTCATTATTACATTATTAATTCAAAGTATTATTTTTTATAATCAACACACTTTCAAGTCTGATGAGTATATACATATACACATGCACACTGATATATATCGATAACTAGAGCTTTTACTAAGATTATTAATCCAAAACTTTAGGGGTTGTCAGTTATAAATAGAAATGAATTGAGTATCACAACATATAAATAAATGTAGGAATAAAACACTTTGTTTTTACTATTTACTTTTACTGTTAATAACAAAATAATAAAGTGTTTACTGTTTTACAATTATTACAAAGTTAAAGTAATTTTTTAATTACTCCAAATGGGTTAAGAACTCCACTAAATCAATACAATTTTGCTCAGAAATTACAAGTAAAAGAATTATTTTTATGTTTATGCAAAACATTTGATAAACAAATAAATAGTATTTAATTAAAGTAAAGAAACAAATAAAAATGAAGCGAATTAAAATATATATATATTTCTGCATTCTTACCAATTTATTCTTATTCTAATTTACTACAAAACTGGTTTTGTAATAAATTTTTTACGGGCGTAATTTTTATTAATGAAACTTTTAAAACTCAAACAACAATACGTGAAAATTATCAATACATTATTCCTTTAAATATTTATATGATATTAATTGTAAAATAAAAATTACATGACATTTCGTGACATACATTTCGTTGAAACCAATTTTCAGTTTAATACAACTAATAAACCTTTAATATTAATTATTAATAAAACAGATAAACTCTATAAAAATGCTTAATCGAACATTTTAAAATTAACTTTTGTGTCCAAATAATTTTTTATGACATCTAAATCACTAAAAGGGGGTAAAACAGTGGAACAACAAAGTTTGAAAAGTTTTAAAGAAACTTCTTTACCTTTAAAGAATCATCTCTCTTTCAATTCAGCCACTCTGGAATTTTCATCAAAAATTTCTCTATCTTTGATAGAATCTCTTTCGACCAAAAGAATAGGATTTTTTTCAGTTCTTTCAGATGCCCGGTTGTAAACTAAACGATCCAGCGCCGTGTCCGCTTCTTTGAGCGGCAACGTCAGAACAACTGTTCGGCAAGTGAGAGCACTGTTTGACTATCTCGATCTTTTCAGGGAGGGGCCTATACATCAAGGGGAGTGACGTCACTTTTTGAACAGCGCCCTCTGTTCGTCTATTGTTGGACCGTTTCCTCTCCAACTCAGAACAGATTGATCGAATCAAGGAAATACAAAGATGCTGAGGAGCATTGTTAGGCTTGGGAGCACAGCGGTGAAGTTTGCTTTAAGGGCAGTTGGCCTTTAACATGTCACGTTCGAAGTTTGTTTTGACAAGGCGGAATGGAGCCTCTTTCCCTTTAGGGGACGGTATTGCCTTGTTGACACAATTAAAATGAATACGTTGTAGAATGCCTATTTGTCTATCTATTCTCAATTAACTAACCCACTATATTGGTTCAACTGTCAACAGTCCTTTTCCAATAAATTCTATGAAGTTCCTCCATGTTTAAAAGTTGCGTAAAATAATCCTTCTTCTTTAATATATGTATCCTACATATATATATATTTCTTCTCAAAATTAAAATAATATACATAATGGAAAGACAATGTTTATTAGAGTCAAAATGTAATGCAAATTTCAATTTAACCATGCATATCTTTTTAAAATTCATGTCGTTATTTCATTTAAATTGGAAATAAAAGTATATATATATATGTATAAAGCGTAAGACAAAATGACAATGGAAATTGGGAAAATGTACTTGTTATGAATTCGTACCATTCGTTTTACAAAATATTGATGTGTCCCCCATTCAGTCCTAACAAAGTAAACGAATGTGAAATATAGAAAACATATTAAAAATTGAAAAAAAAAAATTATTCAAAATAAGAATCACTGTAGAGAAGAGCCTGCATATCATAAATATAATAATATTATATTTTTGTATAAATTTTTTTCTTTTTCTATCTGTTTCTGCAATGTTTTTCCTTTGCTTATTGATGTATATATGCGCTCTTTCGCAAAAAAGAAGGAAAAATAAAAGCACCTTAAGAAAATGTTCTTTTTTTATATGCGTAAAAAAAAGTAATTATTAAACTTTCGTAGAACACCATAGGTTAGAAATTGTATATGAATGTTCAAATCAATAATTGGTTAAACCTCCTCTAGTAGCTATTCCTGCTTGGTATATCTACGTAAGGATTAATTCTGATTTCTTATAACATCCAATGATACATTACTATATGTTTGAAATTTTCAATTTTTGTGCCAGATCTACGACATTTTGTGGTGCCCAAAACTGGGAGCCTATAACTTCCTATGAATATTCAATTAAAGAGGGATCCGGTGGTTTTGCTGATTAAGGAAATATAAAAAACAAGGAGCATTCCATATATTGGGAGTAGTTTAGGCTTGAAATTATCGTGTTGGAAAATTACCTCAGAATAATGGGCCTTGTAGGCTAAAGCAGACAGTCATACAACACCATCAGTATATCATTAAACTATTAAAGTTATACGTTGGGTCTATTATTATCATAGTTAGATACACAATCTTGATACCTAAGTGAAATATAGTTACATTGTACACCATCATGCCAGGGGAAATGTCTCTACGCCTCAAGGAAAAAAAAAAAAAAATATATTAAACGATGTCCCTGGTATCTCCATACATGGATCCGATGGTTAGCTGTTTTAAAACCGAAGCGGGATTCATCCCTATTGTTAATGTGATGCCATTCTGCTGGAAGATATAATGGTTGGTTCTGATATCACTCCAGACGACTTTGACGATGTAGTGGGGGTAAAGAGAGACGTTTTAAGGTTGTTGTAAAAAGCCGTGTAATGGTGAATAGTACAATGCGTATAAAGGAGGTGGCTGTAGCGTGTTGAATGTACAATGATATCAATGGAACATTTCCAGCCATGCCTCCTGCAAAATTAGCCCATTTGGCTTGTATCCGAGTACTTTGGACTACATTGATATAATACCTTTCTTCCAGTAAACACTGCCAGCACCACTCCAGCACCTTTGTACAAGGGTTTTTACGGTGTAGGTAGCAACCAATGTTTGAGTATGATCAGCCAGCATCACCCATCTAGACTATTTAACCCTATTCGAAATTATTCAATTAGCTATAATGTCTTCGACGTCGTCATGTCAGCATTATTAGTTGTGTCTAACTGTCACTGCAATGCTAAAAACGATAAAAAGTAAACTGTCCACAATCATTACCTATTTTATACGATGTTAGTTGATCTGTCTAAGCACTCGATAACACCCAATTTAACATTTATTGGAGGTAAAAATTAAATACTTTACTCAATTAGTATAGTATAAAGAAATATGTAAGTGCAGTGTAATGAGATTTCTATTTTCTACTTTTTTGTTATACTCTTTTTTTTTTCTATTCTATTTTTTTGTTTTCAATCTATTTACCAGTTTTAATTAACATCAGTAATTTAAAAATTATAAAACATTAATGTGATCAATGATTTTATAAAATCATGATGGATAACTATTTAAGGCACAAATGAGTGTGGATTCTGGCGATGATGCCTATCGGAAGAACTTTCAGAAGTAATTGGCCCACATTCACATAACCGGAATACCCAAACAATTATTTTGATATTTGATGTGAGATAAATATCTATAAATTATCCTCCTTCATTAAAACACTCACTATAGCACATGGTGGAAATCGAACTCTTGTCTTTCACATTCTACCTTTTATGCACAACAACTGTCCCAGAAATTGTATAATACAAAGAATTTTTGTTTTGTAAGATAATTTGGTACTTACGTATTAACAGTACCTTGGCGACACTTGCGCCAACACAAGAGCACACGCGCCAACCGCAGCTACAGATTTGGCGGTTTTTAAGTGGCGCCAATCTACATTTAAAATTTTTGTTCCAAATAATAAAATATATAAAACACTTCATTTAAAATCAAAACGCTTTCAAAATAATTCACGCATGTAATTGTTCCAATCTATAACAGTTTTATCCGATAAATCAAGTTGCTTTTCACGAAATTTAATCGACGTCAACTCCTCGCACCAGCAGTAGCACTACAAAATGGCGTCAAAAACTCAGCAAATCTGCAGCTGTTAGATTGGCGACACTTAAAAACCGCCAAGTCTGTCTCCAAGGTACCGTTAATACGTAAGTACCGATATTTTTTAATTCGAATAACTCAGATATAACTAATTTTTAATTTAGATAAAAATGTTAAAGGGATCATAACTCCTCTGTCCTACTTCTTAAAATTGTTACACAAATAAATGTCTGAAAGTAATTTTTTTTTTTTTTTTAACATTAATGATCATAATCATTGAAGAAAGTTCAAGAAAGTTTCTTACTTGCGCAGTTCGAACTTAAAAAACAATACCTGAAATGTTTTGAAAAATGAGATTTATTCTGCGAATATCCTGTAGTAAAAATAAAAATGTAGCAAATGACAACCTTTCTATTATAAAACACCTTATGTTTCATGTATAATGTTTTTTTTATTTGAGTTATTTAATATTTATCCTAGTAGCCAAAGAAAAATATCAAGTAAAAAATATTCTCCTATAAATATCTTCAATGTGTAACTGACAGAAGTATGAAATCATTGATAATAAGTAAAACCTCTAACATTTGTAATGTTTTCGAAAAAAAGACAATAAAATGTTAATAAATAAATAAATAAAATAAAATAAAGAATAAGGTTTGTATTTAATTGAAAAAATAAATAGTAATTTTTTTTTTCAAAATCAATCACATCAACCTAAAGTGATCGGTAGAAAATGAGTCCTATTAACCTAAAAGTGATAATTTGTTTTAGAAGCAGTTTACATGCAATTCAAATAACACAGGTACACGTCTACTATGCTTGGCATAAAGACGTTCATGTCTATTTCATGCTTTGTTCTTAATAATAGCGTCTATGCAAGGCATTAGTTTTAGCCCAAGTCCCATTACGGAATTACGAATATATGACTCACAAGAGAGAGAAATATTAATCCGATGCCAAATAGCAGCTATGGGAAATCCCTGATAGTAAATAGAAACAAATTACCATAACGGATATAAATAGAAACAAATTACAATTAGGTATGGAAAGTTTTTGTTGAAATATCTTAAGATCTCAAAATTATTCTCGAAAGCGCATAGTTAAACGTCCATTAAGAATAAGTCATATAGTTACTGAATAATACATTGAATTTTTCTCTTATTAATTTTATCTGCATGTTTTTTCACTTGTTATACACTGAAGTGACAAAAGTCATGGGATACCTCTTAATATCGTGTCGGCCCTCCTTTCGCCCGGCGAAGTGCAGCAACTCGACGTGGCATGGACTCAACAAGTCGTTGGAAGTCTTCTGCAGGAATATTGAACCATGCTGTCTCGATAGACGTCCATAATTGTGAAAGCGTTGATGGTGCAGAATTTTGGGCACGAACAGACCTCTCGATGATGTCCCATAAATGCTCGATGGGATTCATGTCGGGCGATCTAGGTGGCCAGATCATTCGTTGGAATTGTCCAGAATGTTCTTCAAACCAATCGCGAACAGTTGTGGCCCGGTGACATGGCGCATTGTCATCCATAAAAATCCCATCGTTGTTTGGGTACATGAAGTCCATGAATGGCTGCAAGTGATCTCCAAGTAGCTGAACATAAGCATTTCCAGTCAATGTTCGGTCCAGTCGCACCAGAGGACCAAGGCCATTCCATGAAAAACAGCCCACACCATTACGGAGCCACCACCAGCTTGAACAGTGCCTTGCTGACAGTTTAGGTCCATGGCTTCGTGGGGTCTGCGCCACACTCGAACCCTACCATCAGCTCTTGCCAACTGAAATCGTGACTCATCGGACCAGGCCACGGTTTTCTATTCATCTAGGGACCAACCGATATGCTCGCGTGCCCACGAGAGTCGCTGCAAGCGATGTCGTTCTGTCAGTAAAGGCACTCGAGTCGGTCTTCTGCTGGAATAGCCCAAGAAAGCCAAATTTCTCCGCACAGTTCTAACAGACAAGTCCCTTGTACGTCCCACATTGATTTCTGCGGTTATTTGACGCAGTGTTGATTGTCTGTTAGAATTTACGACTCTTTGCAGACGTCGCCGGTCTCGGTCGTTAAGTGCAGGCGGTCGACCACTGCGCTGTCCATGGTGGGATGTTATGCCTGAAATTTCATACTCTCGGCACACTCTTGACACAGTGGATCTGGGAATGTTGAATTCCCTAACGATTTCGAAATGGCATGACCCATGCGTCTAGCTCCAACTAACATTCCGCGTTCAAAGTCTGTTAATTCCCGTCGTGCGGTCATCATCACGTCAAAACCTCTTCACGTGAATAACTTGAACAGAAATGAAAGCTCTGCTAAAGCACTGCGCATTTATACCTGTTCTACGCGATGCTACTGCCATCTGAAAATTTGCATATTGCTATCCCATGACTTTTGTCACTTCAGTGTATTATAGCTTTATTAAATTCGTGATTGTGCTTGATAAAAAAAGGAGGAAAATGTAATTCCTTTTTATTTAAAAATCATATTAAAATATATTATTTCAAACGTAATATATTACATATTCATGTCCAATTAAAGGTTAGGAAACATTTATTAAAATTGCAACATAGCTATGGTAATTTTAATTTCTAATCGAAATGTCACATTAATGTAAAAAATTTTTTTTTAGTTTTCTATCACAATTAAAGTATTTAAAATATAATAATTAGGTAACACTTTTCTTGTGTGTAACAACAGATTTTGAAAATTGTATCTAGACTTGAACGAGAAATTAAAGCTTTGTATAATACGTGCACTTTTGAAATATAATTTCCATTTTACTATATTCTGTTAAAGGCATGCATTGAATCTACAACTTTCAGAGACGAGAAAATACTGTAGCGAAGTGACAGAATATACAAACATTTCACATCTACAGTCAGGCTATGTGGTGGCAGTTTTTAGAATTTTCTCCATATAAGGCACGCGGAACAGTTAATTGTTAAACTCCTCTCAGAAGGAATAATTTTCCCATTTCCATTGGTAAACTGATCATAATACGCATTAGTAGAAACCCAGACCCCCACTGAAAAACAATTTACAATTTATGATACATCCTAATTTACGAATATAACAACAAATTATCAAGATTGCATCAAATTTAACAGAAATCACATAACGATAATCTTGATCAGGAACATAAAAAGAAGTGTTCACAGTTTCGTAGTTAAATTTTATGAAGATGAAGCATGAATACATGCTAAACTAAAACAAAAGGAAAACAATACGAAAAATCAAGAATAATTTGTAGTGGGTCATTCCTGAATAAGCAGAATGAAAAAAAAAAAAAATCTTAATAACTAACTACCAGTCTTTTTTCCCCTTTTTGCACGTTTTTGTGTACCAAGATTTATTTATTTCACGCTACTCGTGAATTCTAAAATTATCTGGGATGGTTTAATCGTCTTTGACAATTACGTAAGCGAAACTTCTTTAATAGCGTAAAATGTTTTGAAGTGATGATTAACGGATGCCTTTCATTTCTCTTCGGAAAGAAAGCGATTTCTGTTTATGAAAGTTATTGCTTTTAAATGGTTTCATTTTATCGCTTCCGTTTTTTTGGCACACTTTTATTAAACATTGTAAATTAATGATGAATACTTGCTGATTTTGGGAAAATACAGTAAATATTTATAGAAACGAAGAAGAAATATAAAAAGCAAAGAAACTAAAATGATCTTGATTTGAAATTGCCGCACGTGTAATTGAAGTTTTTTTTAAATTCCTACGTTATTTTGTTTGAACATATAGCTAATACTGTGATTTCTGGCTGTGGGGATTCCTAAAAGATCGGGTTTATGCAGAGGGAATTAGGACTTTACCTGAGTTGTAATCCAGCATTACACGCCATGTTCCAGAAATTCCTCGAGAATTTCTTCGCTTTATCGTCGAACACGCTAAAATGCGCTTTCAACATGTAATTGATGTCAATGGAGCACACGTTGAGCATATTCTGGAATAAATTTTAATGGATTTGACAAATTTTTGTCCTTCTTTAGGCGCCAGAATTCCATTTGGTGGTCAAAATTTGAACTATTTTTTATTGCAGAAATATTTTCCTATGATGGTCCATATACCGTTCATCAAATTCCGTTGGGCAGAACGAGTTCTAAAGGGGCCTGAATAGGGTCACTTTAATTATAACCACCCAGTAATTTGAAGGTCATTACATTTGGTTTTGCAGTGGGGCTATATGTATATAACGAACACACCGCCGTCTAATAATAAAAAGTGGGCATTGCTTTCCAGAAGTACTTTTAGGCGTAATTGCCTCTTTTGTACAGTCTGTAAGGCTGAAACCACCAAAAAAATCACAAAGGTTGATGTAAGCCTCACATACATGCAGCCATCGAGTCTCCATGCGTCTAAAATAAGTAACTGCTTTGGACGCCGAGAGTGGAGTGAAATCTCAATTCTCCTGTATACTGCACTATTAATACCACAGGCTTCAGATTGGGATTCTGGCATTGGCATGGATTTTTATTAGTGGTTCGGAATCCACGTTAAACTGTATGTCCCGGTCTAGCTAACCTAAGGTGTGCAAAAATTGACCATAGAGCGAAGAACCAAACCCAACCTGCATTGCTGCATAAGTTACAATTAGGGCACGAGTCAGATTTTTGATGACCGTTGTGATCTGAATCACTCTTTTATTCCCTTTAAACTTAATTGGTTTGATTGCTATTGAATTCTTCATTTTTTAAGATCTTGTTTGAATATAATTTTTTATTTATGCACTTGACTGTTTCTTGTTAAACCTGGAAAAATTGAGTTTAAACAGACGTATTGTTTTGAAACTGATAAAGTTGAGAAAAATAGTTTTATTTGGTAGTGTCATCTAGCTAATTGTATACATAAATTTAATTTCTTGATTTTCACCTTTCATTTTTCTGAAGCATTTTTTATTCCTTTAAATAAGATCATTTTGAAAATAAAACAAATAAAGAAGTTGCTTTTCAAATAAATAACTTTATAAAATAGCCTTTTATTGATGAGCCTTTTCTTATTTGTTTTGTCACTAAGATTAAATTAATCTTCATTAAATAACGCCCAGGAATTAAAATATATATATAGATAGATTTTATAAAATCTTTTGTTTTAAATCTTGTATGCTGGATATTTATTTATAAATAAAAGCAAAACTTATTAAAAGACTTTATTAATGAATGTGATTAAAAATTATAACGACGAAATAAATAGATTATAAAAATCACCATAAATTTGTCGTCGACACTTTTATCGTTTTATGGATGCTTTATGATCTTGTCGTTATCTAGATATCCCATGCATTATAATTTTGAAATACTGCATCACCCAGCTCTGCTGCAGCTATTTTTTATGCATTATTGGGATATAAGATTTCAGTGTCAAAATCTACTTGTTTTTGTAATTTGAAAAGGAGAAACCAAAAATGTATACGTAATTCTTATAAGTTTAATATATTAGCTTCTATTTTTTATTTCTATAAACAGTTTTTAGTAAAATTGATGGAAATGGCACCATATGGAGAGAACAGTAAATATACGTTTTGTGTTTACCTTTAACCACAAAAACGATTCTGATTTGCATACAGTTAAAGTAGTACAAACTTTTTAACTAAATGACGCATTTGCCTAAAAAAAAATAGCAGATACACACACGATTGTAATCGTTTGCCATATGAAATTTTAATAAAAAACTTCTGATTCATCATTATAATCTTCTTGTAATGATGCATCAGAAATTCATTTTGAGTTCTTTTCTAGCCATAAAATGAAATCGACAGTAAAAATTTTTTCATTGTTATTTATTTGAAGATTATTTAATAGAGTATAAATATCTGATTAATACATATTCTTTATAATTTATAGTTTTGAGTTAAATAAACTTGCTGTGGATTTTTAAATGAATGTCTGTTGTACAAATAAAATTAACTGTAAAAATAATAAACTATGAGAATGAATTTTACATCAACTAATTACTAAAACTGAATGACTTTTTTTTTTTATCAACTAATGACTAAAACTGAATGACTTTTGTATTAACTAAAGACTAAAAACTGAATGACTTTTATGTTTTTCAATCTACTTTGTGTTTTAATTATTTATAATAGTTTAATTTATATGATGTACATTAATATGCATATTAGCACGTATTTAATGAAATTTTACACATTATGAAATACTTTTAAATAATAAATAATAAACAAAAAAAAACTGAGCCAATTTCAAGTCGAATTGCTTTAAGAAACACGGAAAATAACCCCCGAATTAAATTGTCAACGCCATGGCAATTAATTGCATTCCACAGAAAAATTTAATTACATTTAAGAAAAAGTACATTACCCGCAGGTTTAAAACCAGTGATTAGAGACACGTCCCATTTTAACGGAAATCTAACGAAAAAGATTATTTTCACGGTAAATTTCCTTTGCATCTGCGTCACCAAGTCTTTTCCCTTTCGCATTTAACAATGCTCTTCTGCTGAAATGAATCCTTGAAATAAATGCTTTCTGACGTTTATGCCCAGTAAGCTGCGTAATCATGAATCATTTTATTTAGATTGCACCTCCAACTGAAACGAAAACTAAGCTTACTTCGAAGATTACCATCTTTCGAACTTGCTGAAACCTTTCTGATCCCGGAGATTATATGGCAGATTGCGAAAAAGACAAACTTTTGGACTATCCTTAAAAGAATAATAACAAAAAGTCTTCATAACTCCACTCTCTTTGGGTTTTTTTTTTTATTTTTTTTTTACTTTTTTTTTCGTTTCGGTGTTGGGGAGAGAGGTTATTGATTAGAAAAAAAAAAAAAAGAAAAGAAAAGAAACGGAAGGAATTCAGAACCACATTCTTTTTAAGCAGAAGGAATGAAATAGAAGAAATTAACTTGATTGCAGATGTTTTTTGTTATATTTTTCTTTCGCACAATTATGGAACATTCCTGTTTACTTAGATTGCTCAATTAATTGAAATACTAAAAAGAGATGCCAGATTGGAATCTTCGAACGAGATTATAAGAAATTAATTGATTCAATTATTTTAAAAGTAATATAATGAGAACTTTTTAAACCCCAATATTGAACAGAGACGGAAAAGGATTAAATTTGTAATGAGACATTTACTCAGTGATATTTTTTGTAATGCAAACTACTCCAAATGATATTAATCTAGTTTAGTAAGAAGTTCGAAAAAGTTAGACAGTAAAAAACCTTTAATTTAATATGAAATTAATTCATGAAAAGATTCGATTAGTAATAACATGATTTAATTTAGTAATTTTAATGAATTTATTTATAATTTTTAAAAAGTTTTACCCATGAAGAGCATTTAAATTCTCCTTATATATAAAATGAATATACGTTTTATTGTACCAATAAGTTTAATAAGTTGTAATAAAAATCCCTAAAATATTTCCTTTGAAATTCAGTTAAAAGGAAATATTATGTTTATTTTCCTTTTCATATAGTGAATAAATTTATATAATCTAGATAAAATTTAAAACTAGGAACCATTTTGTTGTCACTTTTTTTTCAAGTATATTTCTAAGTGTAATCTAATAGATATATTAAACTCGCAAATATTAATTATTATATTAATTTTTAATATTATCTATACTCTTTAATCATTTGCACTTTTTTTCACAGTTTGTATTTCAGATAATTAGCTTAGAACTAAGCCTATTTTTAAATCACATTATTGAATGCTTTAGAAAAATGTTGTTATATTTCCAGATAAGTATTTATTTAATTGTAAAACATGTGCATTTTAATAAATTTTTGAGCATGTTTAATAATAAAAATATATTTTGCAAAAGCTGATTCATTTTAAATTGAAAATTCAGAAAATATGATAAAAGCCTATTTCTAAAAAAAAAAAAAAAATAAAAGACTTACTCTCCATTTCAGTTTAACTTTCTTTTTTAAACTTTGTCCTTTTGTTAAAATTTAGAATTAATTTTACTTTCAAGTAAATATCAATTAATGCTTTTAAATTTTAGTATTACATTATGATATCTTCAAATCATTAATTTGTAATGGTAAGTAATCTTGAGTCAAATTTAAGACTTTTCCATTAAGCTATTAAATATTTTATCGTGATAATTTTTAAAAAGAGATGTTTTGTCGGCAAAATATTATACGTAGTGATAACTAAGTGGCTGCATTTACAAACCCCAATAGTTTTCGTTTTATAAAGTTTTCAATGAATAAAATTAACGTCAAAGCTATGATGAAGGATGGTGATTAATAGTTTGCTAATGTGAAAGATACTTTCACTCATGGGCAACTATTGATGAGTATTATGATTAACTCGCTTTTTTTTTAAATTAATGTTTTCGCCGCTTAAGTGCTGAGAATATAATATTCTAAATCCTTTCTTTGATTTCACCTTGTGTCTTTGCAAATCTTTTCTTTGATTCTACATTGCATTTTAATTTTTTTAACAGTTGCTGGCATTTTAATTGTTCATTCTATACGGAATAGAGTGGAAAATGTCTCATTGACAAAAAAATGCAATAGAAATGAACTTGACTATCTTATGCTTTGTATAAGACTCTTTTTTTTATCACTCAATAAGTTTACACTGTTTAATTATGCATCAGTTAGGTATGCATTTCATAACCTGACCCAAAGTCATGATCCTATGGAAAGCGAAATTAAATTAAAACCATTATGGAATGTAATAAGCCAACAGAGCCCTTTCAGCTCTGGTCTTTTCAGTATTAGCTGTTGGTGGAGAGAAGCGTAATATTTGGGGAGGCATTTCATAATCTTACATCATCTTAATTTATGATAATGACATGGGTGTGCGGTGCTGGTTGAGAAATATTCTACACGAAATTCTGAGCAACCGTGCAAGATGCATTCTTGTTCTAACAATAAAGAAGGGGTAGGAAGCAATATTCTCAAGTAATGTTAGCATCTTGTCTTAAGAAAAGAATTTTCTGACATAGGAAAGAGGGAGGGGAAAACGCGCCACAAAAGAGAAAATTCAAACCGTCTTGTCCATGCAGATTATAGGACAACAATAGAAAGCAGTGTCGGTGGTGTACATGTCAATATCTTATTCAGTTTTAGTGACATGGCAACGGTTTCAAAGGAAGGTGACAAAGTAAAAATCAATGAACAGGTCTGAAAGAATATATTACGTATTTTCTTTTCCAAACATTGCAACGTGAAAACAAAGTATTTATTAAACACAAACAGGCGAGAAACGAAGTTTGTTAATATAGCTTAAATACTCTTATTTATCAATGCTATTAAAAAGTTAAACTAAATTCTAAATGTTCTTTTCATCTTAAATTTATTGTTTTGAGAGAAGCATTCATAAAATACTGCTATCTGTTAATCTTTCTAAGTATCACAGTTCAGTTCTTGATCTCTTGATCATTTATATAAGTCATTTAAGATAGTGAAACTAAAAAACAACACATTTCATTAGTAATAAACTTATTGCCTTATGTGCTTACAACAAGAGTAAACATGGAAAATGGCTATTATCCAAGGAACATCTTCATCCGTGAAAAATCTCATTCATTGCCAAGGAATATCCATAGATTTCCTAAACTGTGAGTAATGACTTCTCTAAAGATCATACAATGCATTTCTGGGGTATTTTGTAAAGCTCTTTCAATAAAAAAAAAACCGGTTATTACACATTTAGAGTTATTTACTCTTCCTTCAATATCTTAAGAATGAAGCTAGAATTGTTTTAGTAAGTAGATAGTTATCAATAATATAGTGTAAAATAAAAATATATGGAATATAAAGTAATTTTAAATTAGCTTTTATTTCATTATGTACGTAACTTACAATACAGCAAAAAGACATGCTACCAAATTAGTACATTATTGAAAGATAAAGCTTTTTGAATTTGTAAAAAGAAAAACTAATTCCTTATAAGATAAACGCAAATGGAAATCACTTTGTTTTTACAAGCACATAATTTTCTATTTCTTACTTTTTAAAATCAATATCAATCAGGAATTTTTTTTAACTAACATGTATTTTTAAATTATTTATTAGGAAATTTTTATTACTGAAATATTTATTCTTCTACTGATCCAATTTTTAAATTATTTATCCATAGCAAAAAGAAAAATATTTTTATAAGATAAACTGAAATACTTTTTTAAAATTATTGACATTTTTTAACTAACATATTATGCATGTATTTTTAAATTATTTATTAGGAAATTTTTATTACTAAAATATTTATCTTTCTACTGATCCAATTTTCTAGAACTTTACACCAGAAAGGCTTAGTAATAAAGAGGAAAATCCATCAAATTTGCAAAAAGAAAAAAAGTACTAATTTCTTATGAGATGAACGCAAATAAAAAATTTGTTTTTTACAATAGCATAATTTTCTACTTCTTACTTTTTTAAAGCAACATCAATCTTTAATTTTTTTAACTAACATATTATGGATGTATTTTTAAATTATTTACTAGGAAATTTTTATTACTGAAATATTTATTCTTCTACTGGATCCAATTTTCTAGAACTTTTCACGAGAAAGGCTTCGTAATAAAGAGGAAAATCCATCAAAAAGTTTCACACTTGAATTACTGCATTACCTCACCGAAACACCCGACGATAGTCAATTGCGAGACAGTCAGCGATAATACGAAAGATAAATAGGTCGTCAAGAAAGACGAAGTTCCTTCGGAGAAGGCCAGGAACCTCAAAAAACAAAACATGGCTTGCCAAATAAAAGAAGGGGCGTCCATCAACTGTTCCTTTAATGAGGGAACTTGATGAGCTAGCCCTAGACCATCAGACAGTTTGAAAAGAGACACAGTACATCTCCACCCCTATTGTCTGAAAAAGAGAGAGCTTTGCTTGGAGCCCTCTGGAGAAAAAAAGAAGGGAATGAGTTGTGAACTGTACTGGGACTACTTAAAACCAGACTAAGGTTCATAAAATAGCATAGAAAGTAAAACGACATAAAGACACATACATGGATATTTTATGTATGTTTTATTAGAAAAAATTAAAAGTATATGTATATATATATTATAGTGCTTTGGAATGATTGTAATGTTTTTGAAATACATTAAAAAATTCAGATAATTGCATATTAAAAACTTTTTACATTAATTCAAAGCGAAATTTTGAAAAACATGCAGTAGTCACTTTATAAAATTATAAAAGTTTGGAAGAAATTAACAAATATTTTTAAAAATATGTATTTTCAGACAATATATATATATTTTTTTTGCATTCGAAAAAAATGTAATATGTAATTAATTATGTAAACAATAAGTAAGTAATAAAAATCCCATTTATTACTAACACAAAAGAAATAAGTACAAAACCAGCAACTTATATTAATACCTAATCAATTCCTATGCGTACGTATTTTTTGGAAAAAATATTCTTTTAAAATATGCTTTTAATTAAGTTAAAAATAACTTACATTATAATGAATTTTTAATGTATTTAAAAGTAGAGACATCTCTTATTATATTATTTAATGACATTAAGGCAATAAAGAAAATAGAATAAATTCAAATAAATAACATCTAAATTATTATTTTAAAGCGTTTTTTTAATTCGAGAGTTTCATAAAAAATCAAAGATAAATGAATTTTTGTAAAGTAAATATATTGTGTGTATTATTTTGTTACAATAATTTCTTTGAATTTATTTTATATATTTTATTTCATTGAGATATTTTAATAAAAATAAAAGTAATGTAAGTTTGAACAGTGAAATAAACCTGAATTAAAAATAGCAGTTTCAAATTACTAATTGAACATGAAAGAATTTATGCTACACTGAATTAAAAATAGAACATGCTCTTTCCTATTTTATACGGAAGAATTATATTCTATTTACTTAATACAATCCATCGATATTATATTTCTTCCATAATTTTAAAATTCAAATATGAAGATTAAGGAAATTTTCTTATTCAAGAAATGTCCTTAATTTAAACATTTAGAAGAACAACAACGACCATAGCAAGTATTTGCGTCAACATTGAAATAAATTAAGAGAATACGAAACTTCAACCCTTCAGTGGAAGTTAACATCTTTTATTCGTAAGATGAATGATGGTAACTTGAAGTATTGTTTTATTATGATGAACATCTTATCTATTTAAATTTTGTTTAAAGTAAAAGTTTCATTTTTCTTTCATCTATACTTCTTCCATCATATGAATTTGCAAAGGTAGTAATATTTTAGTCAGCAATATAAAAATATTACATGGTATTCTTGTTGCAATATATGAATTCCTATATATTAATGGAATAATTTGTGACACTTATTTTTTTTAAGTCAGCTAGTTCCATTTTAGTTTATTTGGATTATTGATGTTAACCTGTTTTCAACTTCTGCTTATATATAAAGCTTGGAAAAAAATTATAAAAATTACAATTAATCTTAGTGTGGCATATTTTTCACTAAATGAAAAACATTATTTTTATTTTTTAAATATGAATTTTTTAGATGTCAGACTATGGGATAAATACTTTAGATGTAATACACTCATAATATTTACTTCGAATTCAGCAGTTTTGATTAAAGATTCAAAGGTAGAAGGAAAATTTTTTAAATGTAAATACAAAAGTTTTATATAGAAAAAATCAAAAAATAATTTAATAAAATTTTCCTGCCAGATAATTATTTTATAACTACATATTTCCTGATGCCGTTTTTTAACATAAGGTTTTTCTTTATTCAATGTCTTCCATTTATTAATTTTGAACTTCAGCAAAATTTGTAATATGGTTGTTTAGACCCGCGTCATCAAGGAGTATCACACTAAAATTTTCTTTAAATTATTAAAAATGCTCTGATATTTGCCATAGCAGAAACATATTGTTTTGAAATTGTAGTATGTACATTTTGATATTAAGCAAAAACTAAAAATAATCTCGATAGAATTTTCTATTCTATAGGAAGATACAAAAATAAACTGATTGAGAATCTCTGAATTAAGAGATGGTAATGACACAAATCTGTGATTGGTATTCGTTAAATGATTCAATAGAAATATTTCTGCTTATAATTTTAGACGTAGAAGTTGTAATTTAAATGTTTCTATAGATGGGTACTGGTGCCTAATGAAATAAATAAGCCTCAGTTCAATTTATGGCATTTATTTTTATTTGGGTGATAATAATATATGATCTAACAAACATTAAATGGTGGATAATTTAAAATATTATAATGCTTGTGTCATATTGATGTCTATCTTTGAGAATGAGTTTCTGGTAATAAATGACAATTGTTTAATATATGATTTATATCACATTTATAACTCCCATTTAAAACATATCTGTTTTCTAATTTATGAAAAAAAAAATACAAATTCAGGTAAATTTTCTTATAGTACTCAAAAGCTTCATTTAATAAGATAATTTCAAACTAAAACAAGATCTATACAAATTTATTTTTTCTGGGGCTTTAAGTGTGTATTTGACCATTTTGAATCTAAAATTGTAATATTTTAGCGATAAATAAATAAAAAAATACCACACACAAAAAAAGAGAAGTAAAAGAAGAAAACTTAAAATAAGGGCACAAATTCAATACAAAAAACAACGCTATCAAAAGGAAGAGAAAGTTCGAAAGGCAGGATATACTGTAGATTAGTTATGCTAGATGTGTTTCGCTGCACTACTCTGAAGCAACGCATTTCTGATGCTTTCTTGGCAAATAACACTATTTTGAAGCAGCCCATATGCATTATCGAATAAGAATTCCGAACGCGCGGGTAGGCAATACCAAACAGCCATGAAGTAGATATATCGAAAAAGGCCCCAAAGAGGGTGAAGAAATTCAGAGACCAAATCGAGTAAACAGATATACCATTCGTTGCAAATTTCTCGTAGCATATCTTCTTATTTTTATGAGAAATATTACCAGAAATAGCCTCAAACTGAAAGTTTCATTATCGAAAATGTTTTTCTTCTTAAGCACATTAGAAAGCTAAAAGTTTTTCAAACATGAATTTTTCTTTTATTTGGAAATTCTAATTTATTTAAGTATTGGTTTTCTTTATACATATTTACTTTCCAATTTTTGCTTTTTAAGCTAATCTTAATTTTTTTTATAATAAATAGGTAAAACTTTAATAATACACCAAAAAATGGATTATAATTTGTGTTTTTGGAAAAAAGATTGTTTTTACTTGTAAGAATATATAAATTATATTATAATATATTATGAAATGTTTGAAAATCCATTTAACTTAACTTAAAAAACAAGTTTTTAACTAAATCTTAATATGTAAAATACTAATATATATATAATTTAAAGAAATTCATTGTTTTGTTTTTTATTAAAAAAAAAAGATTTCTTTGATAAAAAAAAAATCAATTTTAACAAAAAAATATATTGTTTTTAATTTTTGTTGCTGTAAATAAATAATTATATGAGTAAAATCTACAAGTTAAATATTTATGAAAAAAAGAAAAATTATTCCGTATTTATGAGAAAATTAGAATATCTCTGAAGATAGATAATTCTTGAAAAGATATTTCTTTTGGAATGATAGTTGTTTTTATTACGTTGAAAACTTAAAAAAAAAATTAACGTTTTTATTTTATTCTTTTGCAAAAATAATAATAAAAATCTGGTTAAACTTTTTTTTTATCAGAATATCATTTGATCTTTCATTTGAGTTAATTATTTCATGAACTAAGGAATGAGATAAACTTTTATGACAAATTAAAAAAATTATTAATAATTAATAATCTCTTCCTTTTGATTTTTATATCGAGTTACCCCCCAGTTTGCTTTCCTACCCTGTTTTAAACTCGTGAATTTATAATAAAAGTATATTTGCTAAAATCTTTGAAATTTAAATGGAATTAATATAATTTATTTTTATATGTAACGTTAATTAACTTTTCTGTTTTTGAAAATTTGTCATTTTGATTTAGTTTCTTAACTTTAAGAACTTAATACACTTCTCACCAATTTTATTTCCGTTAGTTATACACATATGCAATTTTTTTTTTTTCAAAACAACTATTTTCAACTATACAAACAATATATTTCAAACGATCAAAAATATTATACTTTAAAAAGGCTTTTAGAAAATTCCAGTTTCATCTAAAGTTGAATTGTTTTCGATAAGATCATTTAAAAGAATTTAAATGTTACGAGTGAAATTATTTTTTAGCTTTAATTAATTAAATAATAAGAAATAATTTTGATTAAAAATATCCTTTTGACAGCTGAATTTTGCTTGTGTTCCAAAATAATTATTCCGTACATCAAATAAAACACTATACAGCTGAGTAAATCCTTTTAACTCATTGTAGCTTAATCAAAATAAAAATGTAAAAAAAAAAAGTGAAATTCCACTTAAAACTTATTTTCAAAAAAAAAAAGTTATCAAAAACTGTCTTCTTTCTAAATACACACAAGAAAAAAAAGCGCATGTCCAAATCGAAATTAATTCTCGAGATACGTCGACTTTCTTAAAAGTCAAAATATCTGGAAAAAGCAAATACATAAATAACGTCCTGATTATTTAATAATCAGCTTTAATCGAAAGAGATTATAAATTATAGGATAAAAAAATCTCAAAATAAGGCTTAGATCTCGAGATAGGCGTATAAGCATCTAATACTTCATAAAGTTACAAAATGAGACATATGTCTTCTTTGTTCCTCAAATTACTCCAGATTGATAAAAATAACACAACCTATTTGTTTCCTACTGATCTTTATTATTTTATGATTAATAGTTGCATGCCAAATGCAATCTCCTAACGACTTACTTAATGATTTTCTCATGGCCTTCAACATTCCAGCAAAGCAAGCAAAAATAAATATACTGAAAATTGAGTAATTAAATTACATGTTGTGAAGAAAACAATGTTTCATCTTATAATTACTAAATAATTAGTAAATATGAAGTAATATACAAAAGTATTTTGCATATTATTTTAATCTACTATTCAATTAACCACTCGTCTATTTATTTTATCTCTAAATGCTAATTTAAGCAGTATATTTTTAACAATGCTAACTTTTCTTGCTCTTCAACATTTAATTTTTTTTCCGTAATGTAATAATTATTCAAAGAATTGTTACAACAAATTAATAAATGTTTTAATATATTTCAATGACTGGGTTTCACAGTTAAATTAGATGTAATTATTAATCTCTCAATTTTTATTTATAAGTCTAATAAAATGTTACAAAACAATTTAAAGTGATAATTAATATTTAAAAATTTGTTGGACATTATGCTGCTAATATACAGTCAATCATTTTAAATATTCTATCGTTAAAATTCTAAAATACATTTTAATCATGGAAAAAAGTTATTAAATTTGAATGGCTACATTCATTTCTCTAAATAATTTATTGACTTTATGCTGCTAATATTCCGTAAATAAATTTAAATTTTTATCATGAAAATTTACATTTTAATCATGAAAAAAGTTATTTAATTTGGATGATTTTGGACAATTATTTCTCTAAATAAATTTTGGGTAAAAATTGGTTTTAATAGTTAGTGATGACTCATGTTAGTTACTCATGAGCACTGACATTTTTTATGATTAGTACTCTTCATACCCCAAAAAAAGGGGACACATGTCTTCTTTTCTTCCCCAAGTTGTTGCTCCATATTGATAAAAATAACTCAATCTATTTTTATCCTACTGATCTTTATTATTTTATGATTAATAGCTGCATGCCAACTGCAATCTACTAACGACTTATTTAATGATTTTCTCGTGACCTTCTGCATTAGAGCAGTCTTTAACCAATGTTTTCACTTTTGCCACCTTGGTATCAGACGTATATTTTTCTTACCATTCTGATGTTTCCGATGTTCGATAATTTTTTCAATCAATAGCAAATGATTTGGTATGTCGTATATCATTCCTTTAAATAATTAACGAATTTATGACTAATGATAAATTGGAATACAGGATTAGGGTTATGTAATTTAGTTTTTACCAAAAATAAAGCCTACAAGTAACCTAATAACATTTAGTTTATCTAACTTAGTTTTCATTCAGGCAAATAGTAAAAAACAATTTTAACAAACATTGGTAGCCGTCATTTAAGTCATAGGTTTAAAAATCAAGTAGATTCGATAACGGTTGTGCTAACACATGTGAGCATGTCGCATTGAAAGTAACCCTACTGGGGGAGTGTTATGGGTTTTCTTTCATACCACACAAAAAATGCGAAAAATCGACTGTGTAAATCATTCTCATAGGTAACCTTCAGCGGCCTGGTAGCCAACTGGCTAACTCTTCGGCCGTTCGTACCGTGGAAGGCTTCAGGTTCGAATCCTGGCGGTGGCAGGGATGTTTTTGGTGGTTCGGAATGCACGTTAAACTGTAGGTCCCTGTATATTTAGCCTAAAGTGTACAAGATGACTGTAGAGGGACAAACCAAACCATACCAAAAATTATTACCAAACCAGCCATAGGTATGCTTCGCCTGATGATTGTTAAGTTTCTTTTTAACAAACATGCATTCTCTCGTACACTGTAGAAATACATCAAGTACATAGAGCAAATCTTTTCAATCAAAAAGACCTATCTGAAGATATGTAGATCTATCAATACATATTTTTAATAGTAAAAAAAAAAAAATCTAAGCATTTTTCATTATTTAATCTTTTAATTGCTCCATTATAATATTCACAATAAATTTTGATTTTTCTAGAAGGAAAAAAAAACAATTATGTGAGTTTTCACCTAAAAATTATGAAAAAAATTAATTGCTTTTGAAGTATATTCTTACTTTTAAATAATGATGCTTTGTTTAACAAAATATAATTTCGAAGCTAATGGTTTTAGACTCCTTCAAAAAAAAAAATTTAGGAAAGCAGATTATGATTTTATGGGATTAAGATAAGCACATTTCAAATGTCCCTAACAGCAAGAATTTCAAGTTAAATATTTATATTTTCTTATCTTATCATGCAGATTTTCCACACGTTTTTAATGAAATGTTTGTTTAAATACAATAATCTTCGGCTTTATTGTTATACTATTTTTGTATCAAGCGTTTTTCTATGTGCAATTTATTTACTTAAATAAAGTACTTAAAGTGTGAGCCTTTAATTTGTTTTACTTTAATTTTTCATTGGTATAAATAATTTATATATTGTTATAAACTATTTTCTACAAAATATTATCTTAGAATAATGTAAATACTATTCATATTTTGTAGAAAGAACAATAAAGGTTTAGAAAGTTTAGAAATAGAAAGTGTGTTAGAATAGTTAATGTTTATAAATAGAAAATATAATAAACTTAATTAAATAATTTATACGAAATAACCAAAATGGTGTAGTACAGACACACTATTTGTATGAAACAATGGCACTTAACGCCCTTAAACATAAGAATAAATTACCAATGAAACCCTTTTTCAGAAGTTATTAAAATAAACTAAATATACTAAAAATCACTATATTAGTGGTTGACCTGTAAAGGGATCAAATAAGAATTCCTAACTGGAATGGTCAGTTATAATCAGCGATAAGATTCAAATAGAGTTCAAGTTACAAGTGATCAAATAATTGTGAACCCTGATCAGCTTCATATGTTACTTAAGCGGAATAAATCTATGACTATAGTTGACTCTTTGCTCTGTCAATGTAGATTTTATAATCTTGAACAGAAAAAAAACATGATCAAATTGACTTTTATATGAAAGCTATGATTTTTTAATTCTAAAAACTTCGGAATCTAAAACATAGTCCAAAGAAATACTTTCAGTCACAAATGTATGAATGCACCCCATTATTAACGTATAAAATTTGCAAAGAAAATTAACACTAATAAATAAATTTTCCTGCTTAACTTATTTTTGTGACTGATTGTATATTTAAATATATTTTTTGTCATATTTTATCGATTACCTATGATACAATATCTATGTATCCATGCGTTATCATCCAAGTACATTTTCAAAATCTTTTAATTTTTTTATGTACCAATACTTGTTAAGGCTGTACTATAAAGTCATACTAATAATTGTATTGTTTTCATTTTATTTGAAATTTTACTTTTATTTCAAAGTTCATCTGTGACAGTACAAAACGTTGTGTTCCTGCCAGTACGGTGGAATTTGTTTTGGATGAAACGGATAAACTGTAACAAATCTAATGGGATTGTCCTTTTCTAATTGTTCATTTGTTTAATTTAAAATATGAGGTGTTTAGAGTGACTTGATGGTTAGAGCATTGAGTTTCCGATTTGGCGAAACTCGGTACAAAAACTCGACAAATGAGCCAAACTAAAATTCCAATTTCTATAATAGGTTAATATGTAGGATTATAGATAAATATTTAATATATTAGATAAATATGACGGACAAAATATTTCTCTATGGGTTACATAAAGAAGTCGCAGGTTGCTAATTGCGCAAGGCCAGATCTGAAGACATAAAGTATATTATGCTTGTTCACAACCCCTAATGAATGACGGTATTTTTTTTTCCAAATGAAGATTTCATTAAATATATTTTGTAATTTTTTTAATGCTATTAATATCTATAATCAAAATCAATGAACATAAAAAAATGATGAAATTTTCTATTAATTTTTTTCCTGATATCTGTATGAAACCCTGGACTTTTCTTAAGCTTAACAAGAACTTTTTTTTCTTATAAAAATACTTTTAAACAACAGCAACAAAAAATAATTGCATTTAAAAAAAAAATATGTTTCAAGTGTTTCGCAAAGTAATGTTTAAATTTCAAATAAACATCTAAACTAAAACTAAGTGCACTTAAACACTAACAACTCAATAAAATCGATTTCGTAGATAAAACCAATATTGGGTTATTTTTATAAGAATAAAATGGTTATTCTATTACAATTGTTTATAAGATATTTTAAAAAAATAATATTCAATTCTTTTAAAATAAAAATGTAGTTTGGAGGTTATAATAAACACTATTAAATCCCTACCTTACAGAAATGTTAGGTTTTTTATATTTTCTAAGAAATATATATATATACTTCATAAAATTCTAAAGCAATTTTACTACCTTTGTTAAATTAGTTCTATTTAATATCAGCCACATTGTTATTTAAAGTCATCAAAAATAGCTTTAAAATATGAAAGTTGGGAAAGATAATGAACCGTAATGGAGTTTTTAAATGGAAGGGAGTACAACGAAATTTCCTTTTGAGATATTTTATTAGTACACCTTTCCCTGTAATTATACTGAAATATTCTTTTGGCGATGCTTTCAGATAAAATTCTAAACTACTAGCAATTTAATTTCGGGATAGAGCAAACATTTGGTGCTTATGAAATTTATCATCTTATAATTATTTCTTGGAAAACACTTATCTATAAATTGACTGCGCTTCATGTCTCTAGCACAAAACTGGAGGAATATATTCCTTTAGAGCAACTATTTTCCAAAATATTTCCCACGGCGAACCTCTTATCACATACAAGTTTTGCTAAAAAGACATTTAAGGGTTATAAATAAAGATAAGTCTCTCTTTAATTGCCTCTTAAAACTAAGTTTTGCCATTTTCTTGTTTTTGTTTCCGTGGCTCATTTTAAGAATCCCCATACTTGCATTGATGCCTTCCACAATTTGCAGCGAAAATAAAAGGAAGCTAAAAAGTGATCGCGTTACTAAACTTCATTAGTATTTCATATTCTCTTAAGATTATTTCATAATACACCGAGTAAATGGTCCAGACAAACAATTCATATTGAGCCAACAAATTTCTTGTTCACTTTAAACTGTCTTGATTGTACCAGTTAGAGGTAAAATGTTTTTAACCATTGCAAATTTACGTTCTGTTTTTAAATTGCAATGAAATGGCGGTTCCCTAAAGTATTTTAAAGCAATTCGGATAGCAATATTTTTACATATTCTCGTTGGCTTGGATTACCTTCGCCAGCATAAGGATTAAAGTCCAATAAAACTGATAGTCATGTTTTTCTTCTCAGTTTAGATGCATTAAAGGAAATGGCATACCAATATAATTTCAGGTACGAAATAGATTAAGGGACGCAATTTCAGAAAATGTGAATCATATTTAATCTAATTTAGTATTATGGGTCATTTGAACCTCAAAAATGTGACAGCTTAGATTACGCTGTGCTATTCAGGTTAGATGTTATAAATTTCTTAAATGTTTTACTACTCCCTTAGTGAAATGGGCTGAAATTGTTTTATGTGAAAGGATTGAAATATTCTCTTTAACCCCATTTAATTCTTTTTTATTTGCATTTAAAAAAGATAGTTTTAAATTTTCCATCATTTAATTAATTTGCTATCAAATTTTTGTTAACTTGAATTCCATATTTCTTAAAGATATATCAATAATAATTGCACATGAAACTAATCGGATTTTACGACAATGTACATATATTTTCAATTCAGGCCCCAATTCTTAAATGCATAGCCAGTGTTCAGA
The DNA here is from genome assembly GCA_021605095.1 of Caerostris extrusa. Classification (NCBI taxonomy): domain Eukaryota; kingdom Metazoa; phylum Arthropoda; class Arachnida; order Araneae; family Araneidae; genus Caerostris; species Caerostris extrusa. The sequence goes on from BPLR01005015.1 coordinate 29,788, forward strand.
AGACCTCCAAAACAAATTAGCTCATAATATCCAATGAGTTCTTGATTTTCGGAAGTGAGGGAGACTTGATGGTGGCTATGATAACGTGCTTAAGATTGTCGCATCCAAATGAAATCCTTTTGGTGGAAATTTTTCGGTTTTCTTCCATAGAAGACACAAATACAAAGTAATTATCCAAACAAAGAAAGTCTCCCTAAAGGCAAAATCATTCTTTCATAACGCATTTAGGGGGCAGTTCCTTGTGTATATAAATAAAATAGCAAGCTCACCAAAATACAACAGCAACACAAAAAAAAACCCTTAGTATAAAAATGCTATGACCTATATCGTGACTCCCTAAATTTTTGATCTAAATATTATATAATAGGAAAAATACTAAAATTCTTTAGTGCATAGAACATAGTAAATTCTTTAGTACATGCTAATATTTTTTAGTACGTACGTTAATAAAAAACCTTTTATATATCGTTTGAGATATACTCTTAATTTAAAAGTGCACACAGTGTATTATGTGTCTAATTATATCATCGAATATAAAAGTACAGACATAATACTAAATAAAATTTTCAAATAACTAAAAAGCATTGGATTGTTTCATATCAGATAAATTTTTAAATGCTTATTTTTTATATAGTTTTAACATATTTAATCAAAATATGCACCATGTACATCCACATTTCTGCTATTGATTAAAGAGCATTTTAATAATACTTGTCTTAGGAATTCGTTAAAAAAATCTGCTACAGAAAGACAATTATTTAGTGTAATAAATTACCATCTTTAATTGAAAACAAATGAAGGCAGTTGGAGCTATTGCATGAAATTGATAGTAGCTAAGAGCTTTTTATTTGGGCATTTGAAATAATGTATGTAAGTGTATTGAGTTAATTCTAAAAAAGGTTTTTAAGTTCTTAGGTTATAAATAAGTTTTATTACAATAATTTACTTTTCATTTTTATTTTTAGAGAATTATTTATTCAGGATAAAACTTTGTGAAAGAATTAGTTGATGTAAATATCACGCTATTATTTATTGCAATGTCTCTTTTAGTAACTATTAATTTTAATAACCTATTTACTAGTTAAGTCAAACTCTAAAAGTGTTTTGAAAAGAATGTTATATGGTACAGAGAAAAACTTGGGATGCTCATTTGTAACTCAGGAAGTAATTTTCTTTCTCTCATATACAATTATTTATGAAAATTTCTGAGAAGGCTAACACAAAACAAACTTAGGAGAAAATACACTCATGTCCATAAATTAAAGATAATGAAGTTCAGGCAAAGAAAGAGACAGAAGCAAAACAAATTTGACTTATTTGTAAAGTCTATTTATTAAACAAAATGTAAAGAGCAAAAAAGATGCTATATGTTTGACATAATTAATAAAAATTGCGATTTTTACTCCCTGGAGCAAGATTTCAAAAAAGAACCTATTTACAAAAAACAGTATAACATGGTTAGTATAATGGTTAAGATGGAGTATGTCTCCCGGATGATGCAATACAGGCCTTACAACGCCTAGGCATGCTGAGTATCAAATTATCAATCTGATCTTGGGGAATATTACACCACTCATCAAGCAATGCCCTCCGAAGTTCCGGTTGACAGGTGGGGAGGGGGTTGACGGGCTGCAATTCGTCGGCCAAGCATATCCCACACATGCTCTATTGGATTCAAGTCCGGTGAGTATGCTGGCCAATCCATACGGGTGATATCCTCCAATTGAAGGCATTCGTCTACAATGTTTGCACGGTGAGGACGGGCGTTGTCATCCATAAACAGAAAATCAGCACCCATGGCGCCCCGAAACAAATGTACATGTTGTTCCAGAATGACATCCCGATAGATGTGGCCTGTCATCGTTACACTCTGAACATGCAGGTCAGTTCTGGAACCAAGAATAATTCCTCCCCAAACGAGCCATCCTGCACCACCGTAACGGTGTCATTCAATGGTGTTCTCTTGGTGGTAACGGGTACCTGGCGCTCTCCATATGAAAGTCCGGCGAGAATCAGACTGCAAACTAAACCGGGACTCGTCGGAAAACATCACACCAGACCACTGTTGCGGTGTCCACAATGCATGCTCTCTACTCAGGTTAATCGCAGGCGACAGTGAGTTGCGGTAAGTGGAACTCATCTGACAGGCCTACGAGCATATAGACCAATGTGCCCTAAGCGTCTGTACACGGTCTGCCTTGAAACTGTCGTACCAGTAGCTGAGATAGCTGACAGGTCTGATGCTGAGCACCGTCTGTTTCTTTTGGCGTAACTGCTAAATACCGGTCCTCATTCGGCGTTGTAACTCGGGGGCGACCTGTGCTGTAACATCTACTCATATTACCATCATCTTGGAATCGTTTCCAAAGCCTGGAGATGACACTCTGGGCGATTCCAAGTTCCTCAGATACTTCCAGCTGGGTACGTTCACATTCCAGTAGTTCGATAATTCTACCACGTAAAAATCATCCAAATGCTTCCTTTGTGCCATAACTATGCGGTTATTGCACTGAAAGGCTTTTAAAGCGCTTGTGAACAATTTTACTTCTTTGCCACCATTCCTTATATACCCCTCTCTTACATATACTTCTTTATCTCGTCATTGTGACGTACTATCCGCGCCATCTGGTGGTTTCCTGTATTTTGCATATTCTTCTTCAAGATGTGTGTGATAATTCTATAGGTGAAATTTTTATTTTAGAGTTCAATTTCTGTGTGATTCTGAATTATCCTTAATTTATGGACATGAGTGTATTAGATCATGATATTCAATCTAAAAAAATCTTAGAAAATATTAATAAAAATATGCATTAATACTCATAAAACAAATATAAAGAATCACAATGCTGCAAATTAACTGCGACGTAATTTACAGTAAAATTACAGAAAAAAAATGAAATGCACATTTTATTACAACCAGTTACGTTAAATTTAATAAAAATTTTAAAGTTTATATTTGCTGTGAATTTTAAAACTTAAATTTCTCCTAATTTTTTTTTTTTTTCAAATATTATCCATATTCTTTAACATGATATCCTTAATTCTTTATACATGTTTTGTGTTATCATTACGTTAGTAAATTTCAAAAAGTCATTCTGTAAACTGTTAATAATTAAATATTCACATCAATTTTTCAAATATTTTAGATTTTTTTCATTAAGAAATTTAAATTTGCTTTTACACCTATTTCTAATAAAATTTTAATCCAAATTTCTATACAAAATTTATAATTCCGATTATTCCATTAAAAGTTACACTTATTAGAAATCTGTTAATATGAAATTATAATTCTTAAATACCGATATAAAGTCTAAAATACTTCGATTTTTTTTAAACCTGTTTAAATTTTTATAAAAGTTTCCATGATTCTTTTCTAAGAAATTTTCTTTCATTGAATTTAAAATACTTTATGTGTATTTCAGGGCGTTCAAAGATTTATTTTTAAACTTTTTAATAATAAAAAAAAAACACTTTTCAGTGAAAGGAATTTCAGCAACAGAGAGATAAAAGCAAATAATTTCGTACTTTGAGTAGTTTTTCTTAAAGAATCCTTTAATGACTTCTTTTATTTTACCGACTAGAAAACTTCTTTGATAACCAAACTTTTTTACTTCCAGAAAAGCTTTTCATGTACTATTAAAATTCTGATCTCATTTCTCTATTCACTACTTGAGTAAATGTGAATGAGTTTCATTAAACAAACATAAAATTTGAAAGCGTTGAGCAAAACTAAAAAAAGGGGAAAAACTGTGTAAAGTAATTAAAAGTATGAAGCATAAAATGTTTGATTAATTTTAAACGCACCTTCAAACAGATGGGATTTTCACACAAGATTAAATTGTTCTTACCTTATGGGCGTTGCTACAATCATTTTCCATTAATATGCTACATTTCGAAATGTTAATTTTATTAAATTTACTTAAATATCTATTTAAAAGTTTGACACTGTTGAGTTTTCATAGCCTTTTCTCATTTTAGAAATTTAGATATAGTAAAGCTGAAAGCCTTTACAAACATTAACTATCAAGCAAATTATTTAAAATTAATAGTTGAGGAATAATATAAAACGGCAATAATTTTAGCAATATTTTAATCCTTACACTTTTATATATTTTACGTTGTTAAAGCTAAATAAGAGACTATGAATTATAAAAATTTATATTTCATAAAAAATAATTATTATTACTGGAGTAAAATTTTTAAAAATAATTTATGAATGAATATTAAATTAAATGACTTTGTTTTTTTTACCAGAAATAAAAAAACTTTGATAACTATTTTATTAAATTATTATTTGTTACTCTTTAACTATTATATAAAAATTTCTTTATTAATTGCAGTAATATTTACATGCAGTTTATGAAAAAATCTGATTTAGTTTGTATATTATAGATGTAATAGAAATTTTAAATTGAAAAGTCACAAATTGCAAATTTTTACCAGTTAATGGCCTTTAATTTTACATTAAGAAAGGAAAATTTCACATTTATAGTATATCGTAGTATTTATAAAATTAATAAGTAAAGAAATTAAACTAATTATGAAATTTTCAAATGTCATCAATATTCATTAACATGATATCCTTAATTCTTTATACATGTTTGTGTCATCATTATGTTCACAAAATTCAAAAAGTCATTCTGTAAGCTGTTAATAATTAAATAATCGCATTAACATTTCAGTTATTCTAGATTTGAATATCATTAGGAATTTTAAACTTGCTTTTATTCTTATTTCTAATAAAATTTTTAATCCAAATTTCTATCCAAAATTTGTACTTCCGATTATTTCACTAAGAGTTACACTTATTAGATATCTGTTAATATTAAATTATATTTCTTAAACACCGATATAAAGTCTAAAAATACTTTTTAAGTCGATTTTTTTAAAAACCTGTTTAAATTTTTATAAAAGTTTCTATGATCCTTTTCTAAGAAATTTTCTTTCATTAAATTTAAAATCATTTATATGTATTTCAGTGCATTCAAAGATTTATTTTTAAACATAAATAATAATTTAAAAAAAAAACTTTTAAGTGAAAGGAATTTCAGCAACAGAGAGATAAAAGCAAATAATTTCGTACTTTGAGTAGTTTTTCTTATAAGAATCATTTAATGACTTCTTTTATTTTACCAACTAGAAAACTTCTTTTGATAACCACACTTTTTTTTTACTTCCAGAAAAGCTTTTCATGTACTATGAAATTCTGATCTCATTTCTCTATTCACTACTTGAGCAAATGTGAATGAGTTTCATTAAACAAACATAAAATTTGAAAGCGTTAAACAAAACTGAAAAAAAAAGAAAAACTATGTAAAGTAATTAAAAGTATGAGCATAAAATGTTTGATTAATTTTAAACGCACCTTCAAACAGATGGGATTTTCACACAAGATTAAATTGTTCTTACCTTATAGGTGTTGCTACAATCATTTTCCATTAATATGCTACACTTCGAAATGTTAATTTTGTCAAATTTACTTAAATATCTATTTAAAAGTTTGACACTGTTGAGTTTTAATAGCCTTTTTCAGTTTAGAAATTTAAATATAGTAAAATTGAATCCCTTTATAAACGTTAACTATCAAGCAAATTATTTAAAATTAATAGTTGAGAAATAATATAAAACTCCAATAATTTTAGCAATGTTTAATCCTTACACTTTATGAATTTTGCTTTGTGAAAGTTAAATAAGAAATTATGAATTATAAAAATGTGTAGTTCATACAAAAACTTAATAATTATCTTTGGAGTAAAATGTTTAAAAATAATTTATGAATGAATGTTAAATGAAATTACTTTGTGTTTTTTTACCATAAATAAAAAACCGTTAATAACTATTTTATTAAATTTTTATTTGTTACTGTTTAAATATTACATATTATTTTGTTTTTAATTGCAATGATATTTATATGCAGATTATGAAAAAAATCTGATTTAGTTTTTAATTTAAAATTTTTATTACACTAATAATATTCAAATTTACAAATTGCAAAATTTTACCAGTTAATGACCTTTAATTTAATATTAAGAAAGGAAAATTTCACATCTATAGTTTATGGTAGTATTTACAAAATTAACATGTAAGAAATTAAACTAATTATAATTAGGGTGTATAAAATGAAAATAAATAATTTAGACTCCAAAAAACGAGGGTTTTCAATTGGATAATGTGTTCAATTCCATGTATACGAACTATAGATGAACAAAACTGGAAAGAAATTAAGAAAAGATGGAAATTAAAAAATATAATATTTCTTCTGCCTATTTGAATTAGGCTGTTAGGTTTACTGCTGAATACTTATCCTGAGTTCATCAGCCACCGATCCAACAGACTTATAGCTATTTGAGGATCCCATAAAAGTTTACTACATTACACGAATAAGAAGGAAAGGGCAAGTAAAGGTTTTCCTGTATAACTTTCTAAAAGTAACTTTCACATTCGATTTACATTTAAGGAAAATCAAAAAATTGCTTTCGTCTTCTATTAGATGATGTGTTATGTTACCTACCGTGTTATGCTATATGTCGTTATATGTTATCCAAAAATAAATGAATGACTTTAGTGGATTCCTGCTCATGTGCATTTGGAATTTAACGAAATTGCATAATGTCAGAAGTCTGAATCATACTACCATTCCTATTTCCCTTGTAGATGCAAATGCAATGGCAAAATATAAACTTATAATTCCTTCTAAGATTAAAACTAAATACCAAATTACATAACTAAATGTCGACAGAAAAACAGTTACTACTCTCACAAGAATAAGGATGAAGCTTCACAAAAATATGAAAATTCCTGTTGATGGCGTTAAAAAATGCCAAACATGTTGCAACTGCCTTGATGTCGAGCTTACTCTTCATCATGCCTTTGATTGTCCAGCTGTTGCAGCCGCCATACATTGTCTGGACCATCCCTCGGAAGAGGATTTATACTCCGAGCTGCCAATCAACATAGGCAATATTATTCGGGAGCACCACTATATTTAATTTTCTTGTACTATTCAGGGGATACAACAACAACAATAACCAAAATAAAATTTTTATAATGTTAAATAATTTTTTTAAAATTATCTGTATGAAACTGAGGGGTATTGAACCTGTAACCCTTTCCCTTAAGAACCATAATCCAAATCCCGCCAATGCTCTAACAAACCAAGCTTTGGTCCTGCAGTAAAATTTATATATTCCTTAAAATATTTAGAAAATTTCTATTCAAATTCATGCTGCAGTTTATATCGAAAAGAAAGTTGAAAGATATTTATAAAAGAAATTCCACCTTCAAATGCTGCGGTTAAAGAAGTATATTAAACATATCTTTGGGATTCCATTTTATAAAGCTGGAATTTCAAAAAGTCAAAACCCAAAAAGAATGGAGAGAAGAAAGAAAAACTAAAAAAAAAACCGTTGATAAAACTTTTGAATTTTTTCTAATGCAACTTCATCAGGTTCAGTATATATAAAAAATGAAACTCGTTCGCTTCGATTTGACTTAATATCTTTTTCTATCACGAAGCAAAATGTGCCGCATTTCAATGAAAAGTGGACGAAATGAATTCCAAATGTTCTTCATCTAACTTTTCGCTTCCATTTATCATGTTCGTTCAAACAACAATTCGGAAGTTCAAACTGCCTTCTTTCGAAAATGGGTGGAGATATTCCGCAACTAGAAAGAAATAAATTTACGGCTTTGACACCGTAAACGGACTTTCTCCCACAATTATTGTATGCAAATTAAGACCTCTAATTTTGGATTGGTAAGGTGGATGAGGAAATTTAGTCTCAAGTTTCATGATTAAGATATAAATGATGATACTCATTTGCATTAATATCATTATTGAACTTCACCTGAGTGCCCTATCTTTTCGTATGCTCTTCGAAAACTGCTGAAATAAGAAGTATGATTTATGTGACCATAAAGGCTTCTTGACTTTTAATGTTTTTTTCCAAGCCATTTCGGTTCAGTTTTCAAATTTGTTTCGTTTCTTGAAGGAAAATTTTTTTGTATGCTTAGAGAATGCAGAAAATAATAGCGAGAATAGAAGTATTTTATAAAAAACTGATTCCATACTTTTAAGAATTTTTTTAACAAAAGTTTTTAAATTAGTCCTGGATCAAAAGAAGTTTCAGCTACCTTTCTCACATATAATTTTAAGACTGCATTTCTAAAATTAATGTCATAATTTTGTAATATAATTTTTATCAATGTGTTTGACTTTGCGTATAATAATACGATAAATATCCTAAATTCATGCATTTGACAATATTTTTCAATTTAGATTTAAATAGTTTTGCTTTGAATTTAGACATATTTTCAATAACAAAGTATACACGGTATAAAATTTAGTTCATTATTCGAAATTATTCCATTTAATTTAAATAATATCATTTTTTTATTATCAAAAACAGTGGTAAATTACTTATTTTTCCAATTCATTATTTGAAGTTCATTACATTATCTTACTTGAGATATTTTTACAGTTCTGGGGATACGTTCGGGGCCTGATGCCGAGTAACTAGTATTCTGGCCCTAGGGCCCTCAGGTTTCGATTCGAGTTCCGGCAGTGCCATGGATGTTTATAGTGGTCCGGAATCCACTTTTAAACAGTAGGTCTCGGTCTAATATGGCTGTAGAGCATTAAGGCTCGTTACCACCGAGGCGTCAGGCGTTTAAGCGTGAAGCGTTGACCAATCACTAGCCTCACCGAGTTCGCCTGAAACCGGTTTGAAATCCACCGCTTCGAGTTGACCCACTTTCAACTCTCGAAGCGGAACTTCACTAGGCGTAATGCTATTCCTGACGTTTCGTTGTGAAGGGTCGAAAAATTTTCTTGCCTGCCACATGTCGCGTCACCGCCTCTCGCCGCAGTGGGAACGAGCCTTTAGGCGTAGGGCTGACAACGCTACCCCTTAAAATGAAAATACCACTTGCCTTAAATTCTGCCAGTAGGCAGTCGGCCTTGGTCCACCATAGGGCTGTTGGGCCAATGAAAAAGAAGGGAATACATTCATGGCATCAATGGCCTATGATATCCAGATTTCTGTAGATAGTTAGAAAGGTGTACAATTTCAATGTTTTAACATTGTTTCGACTCTCATAAAGATAAATGCCTTTATAGGATATTTATATCTCTTTCAAGATGACTTGTCCACATCTGCGATAAGATTCAGGTGAATACGCAGACACCATTGTCTGATCTGATGAGAACACCTGATGAACGACAACGGCGAAATATGTTGGAGAAGCATCTGTATGTCTTCTATTTTAAGAAGCCTTAGGTACAAAAAAATATATTGAATTTCTAACCAATTTCTCTTAAAGTGACCCAATAATCATTACAACTGTAATCGATATATCCTAGATTGGATCTTAGTTTAAATCTAGGTATACAATAAATTTTTTTTCTCTGTAAATATATCAATTTAACTTAGTATATAATTTTAATATAACTTCTCTTAAGTATTTAATAAATGCTATACCCATATGATATTTTGTAAAAGCATTGAAAAATGATCTAGATTTTCTGTAAATCCTTTACATAAGAAATAAAGGGATCTAATGATTAAAAAGCGAAGAATAAAAAATAATAAGGCTGCCATAATTATAACCGTTTTTTTAATGATCCTTTCTTTTCTATTATTTAAAATCCCTGCATAAGTATCAATCTTTCCATTAGAAGTCAGCAGCAGTTTAGCTATTAAACACAACAGGTCAACACAGTTAATTAGCTCTGCCAGTTATTTCGGGAAACAAAGCAGGCCTATATATACTAAACAGACATCTCATTAAGCCTATGCTTACCAAGCCTAATTAGGTGTCTAAACCTGCCTGGGAAACACTGCAGCACGCCATTTATAAAGCGCAAAATTTCCCACATTTTCTTTTAAGGTAAATCATTGTGTTAAATGCAATACTTGCGCTAAAATGTCTGGTTAGAAAAATTCTGAAAAATATAAAACTGATTAAGTATTTGCTTATTGTTTGTGAAAGCATATGTGAAGCTTGATTAATAATAGAAAAAAATAATATTGCTTTGTGAAGTCGTTAAATATTTTTCGAAATTTTGTTATTATTTCATGAGAAGTCTAAAATAATTTTATTAGTAAATTTTTATCATGTTTAATAAAGTTTTAATTAAATCATTAAAAAAGAACAAAAGTTATTTTCAGAATTTAAGACGATGTATTTTTGTATTTTTTTTTTTTTTTTTTTTCAGATTGTTTCATTTTAATGTATATTAAATAAAGGCTATTTATTATATTTGTAATTATAAATAATTGTAATTTCCTTAGTATATGTATAATTCTTAACAAAAGTTGTTATTTACGTAGTTTTATTTTACCTCGAAGGCATTCATATTGTAATTAACACTAATTAAAGAGAAAAACTAATTTATAATGTTCTTCTACTTCAAATTACTTATAAATAGGAGGCGTTATCTAATATATTAGCTATTAATTTAAAATATCGAGTATTCTCTTTTAATAAAATTTTAGCTATTCTAAAATATACAGTATTAGTTATTAATAACGCATTATCCATTAATCAAAAATATACACCATTAGCTATTAATCTAAAATCTCAATAGGTTTCTTTAAATATAAATTTCTAGGGAAACTGATAAAAACTTAAAGAATTTTTATTTTAACATTCTCAGAATTCTTGTTCATCAAGTTCTCTTCTCCCTAGTTGAATACTTAATTAAGAAAATGAAGTATTTATTTTAGAATGCTGAATGCATGTATTTTTTTTTCTTTACTATTGAAGCACGTGGCTCAGCTTTCTATGCATCCCTCATTTGAGATATCAAACGACTTTAAAAAGATCTTGTTGTAAGAATTTCCTTTTTTAACTGAAATGCTTGGAATTTAATTAAACCAAAATTTTATATATTTTTAAAATAACAATAATGTTGCATTTATAGTATCCAACATTAATATCCAACTCTTTAACAAACATTTTAATATTTTTAAAACAACAAAAATGTTACATTTATAGTATCCAACAACTCGTTAACATCCAACTCATTAACAAGCATTTTAATATTTTTTAAAACAACATTATCATTACATTTGTAGTATCCAAAATTTACATGCAACTCGTTAGCTAATATTTAAATATTTTTAAAACGATATTAACAATATATACATAGTAACCAATATGTAATTCTGTTCATGCATCCAACACACTTAATCATTTTGCGTTTGTACGATTTATTGAATTATATACACTAATAATATTTATGCATTAGAGACACATTTTTAAAATAAAAACATACATATGATACATTTTTAAATATAATTTTACAGAAACTTTAATTATTTTAAAGAATATCAAATCCGGCTTACTAATTATTTCAATATGATAGGGAATTTAGGAAGCATATTTGTAAAAATCAGTTACTTTATTTATACTTATGAAACATCTAACGTGATATTTTAGAACATTAAATGTTGTTAAATAACTTATAGTTGAAATTTTCAACAACCGATGATTACATTTAAATATAATCTCATCAAATCTTCCGCAATATTTAAACGTATTTGTTGCTGTATTTTTCATTTACGCAGATTTTTCAATAATTAAAATATTTGTTTCTTTTAGCATTTTCAGCACATATTTTTGAATAAATTTTCCATTAAGCCTGCTCGTCTAATCAACAACGTAGACAGATTAATGATATATTTCAAATAACAGAAAAATCTAAAAAGTGCTTTTGAATTTTCCGTAAATCAAAAAGCTTCAAAGGTAACTTTGACTGGAATATTTACATTAGTTTGCCTTTGATATATATTTAAGCATAAGTGATACTTCAATATCTCATTTTTAAATATTAAATTTTAATTCATTTTTAAAAAACACTAAATCATAACCATACAAGGAAATATATATGTATATATATATATACAGATGATATAGTATAGTTATGATTATATATATAGAAATATATATTATGATTGCCAGAAATATATTATGGTAATCATAACTATACTATAACAGCATTAACTAACAAAAATTTGATTTATTATAGATACAAAGTTTTAGTTTCATATTTAGTATATTGCAACAGTTAATGTAATATGAAATACATGCTTTTGTACTCTAACATAAAAAAATTGCTTTAAGAAACAAAATATATAAAACTTAATAAATTGTGTGTTAGATGTATTTTGTTAATGAAGTTTTTGTCAAAAAATATCACCACGAAAATTATTTTCATTAACTATTTCACGCGAGTCAATAAATTTGAAGTAAAGCTTCCCAGAAAGTAATAACAATCCATCTTTCCCAATTTAAATGACAAATGTTTAATAAAATTTACTGCAATTCAACATTTTATTTCTTTTTCCCATTTTTATACTGAAGAATACAGAAGAATAGGAATATTTTTCTTTTCTAAATTACTTAGCATGTGAGGTACAAAGAATTCATCTTTTCTCTGTGAATATAAGAAAATAATCTTTTTTTCAGTTCAAATCGAAAACTCATCTGTTTTCTCAAATAGCATACTCTTTACGGAAAGAAAAAATCACGCACAGAAACGCTTTCGTATCGCTTTAATGATCAAAAATAAACAATACAAAATAAGGCATTCATCACTGCACCTCAGGTACTGAGAGTTATTTGCTTGAGTTTGTCTTTAAAAAAAGGAAATTTTTTAAGAATAATATTGTTTTGGGATATAAAAAAATAAGGATTTAATATTGTTTTGGGATATAAAAACAAGGATTTAATATTGTTTTGGGATATAAAAACAAGGATTTAATATTGTTTTGGGATATAAAAAATAAAGATTTAATATTTTTGGAGGATATCAAAAACAAAGATTTAATATTGTTTGGGAATATAAAAAATAAGCATTTATTTTTGTTTTGGAATATAAAAAAATTAATGCCTTAAATTTTACGCGCTTTAATTTATATAAAATATTATCACATTTTGTATGATTCAGTTTTTTTTCTAAAAATCATAAAACTGTTGTTCCTAGTATCCCACAATTTTATCCCCGATGCAAAAATATTTTTTAACGATTGTCCAGCTAATATTGTTAATATCCAGCTGTTTATTCAGCTAATATTGTTAATATCCAGCTGTTTATCCAGCTAATATTGTTAATATTCAGCTGTTTATCCAGCTAATATTGTTAATATGCAGCTAATATTGTTAATATCCAGCTAATATTGCTAATATCCAGCTATTATTGTAAATATCCAGCTAATATTGTTAATATCCAGCTGTTTATCCAGCTAATATTGCTACAAAATTAGGCAAATTATTACGATGTGTTTAGCAAATATTTAGAAAATGACAACTATGCTAATCACTTGCTAATAAGTGGTTTATGGTTTTAAATTTATTCATTCATGAATAAAATTTAAAGAAAAAAAAAAATAATAAATAATCAATAATAAGATAAATAAAAAAAAAGTTATTAAATCTCATATAATTTAAAAAAAAAAAAAATATGTAGGCACCAAAGCAATTAATATTTAAGCGTCGATTTATTTAAGCGCATTGTGTAATCCTAATTTAATTGAACTGTTATTAAATAAAAGGAATTAGTTATAAAAATCTTTTTAATTCAGCATCGATAATTATAATATTCATACCTGAATAATCATTATCAGAAAAAGTTTTAATTTGCCGGAATTTATAATTCTCAGAAAATTTTTTTTTGTAAAGTTTTCTATAATACAGAGGGTATTCATAGATTTTTTAATGATTTTGATTTTCTCCGTGAATTAAATTTAAATGAGTAAAAAAATTAGTTGAATTAGTTTTGAATAGAATTTAATTATCATCTGCATCATAATTATTAATTGCTTTAATATGTCGCTGAAAAATAAACCATATATTGAAGGGTATATTTTTGCAATTAACGAAGAGAAATACTTTTATTTGATTATAAAAAAAGAGACATAAAGCATGATTTTAATTTTTTACGCGTAAAATAAATGACATGAATAATAAAAAATAATGAAACGTCAAAAAATTATATTTGATGGTAAAAAAGAATAAAACTTGTATATCTATACTTGTAAATACTTGTATATCCATTAAAGGTACGTACAGCTCTTATTGTATCTCATGCTTTAAAAGACACCCTCCTCAAAGATCTATCAGCAAAAATCTTTATACATCTCTATAATATTTGTAAATAAATTATAAATTTTTATTTCAAGCTGATAAAACAAAAAACGCAGGACAATCACTGATAACGCCAAAGTATATTTCTCAGCCTAAGACTATATGTTTGAATTGTTATATGAAAATTATTTGACAGGTGAAAATTGAATTATGTAAATATAATTGATGAGTTTTGGAATATAATAATGAGGAGTTTGGAAATATAATTGATAGGGTATACCTGAATGCGTTAGAAAAAGATCCATCGTTGAAGAAGGAGGAAAAGACCTAAAATGTTGGTACAAGGCGAACAAGGAAAATTTACCTTGTTCCTGGTTACCTTCTGCTTAGGTTTTTGCGATTATTACTGAATTCTTTTATAACGGAATAATGAAAAAGTAGTGGAAAATGTCAAAAATATCTCAGATTACTATCAGAAATATGTTTTAACACCTATTTCAAAGGATCCATTCCACCACTTTACTTGAACAATCTTCACGGGGTTAAGTTTCAGCAGAATGAGGCTACCAAACATACCTCTAAATCTTACTGCATTGTATTTGAAAAGAATGAGAAATGAAAACCGAATTTCATTAAGACCGGTTGTTCTATTTAAATGCATACCATCCAAGTCTCCCGACGTGTGTCTTATATGGATTATTGTGCATTTGGACTTTCAAAACAAACTCTGTATAAACTGCATCCCAAAACATTGGATGGTCTCTGGAAGATTGTGGGGAAGGAGTGACATAAAATGAACCTTGATACTTTACGAAAAGCTTTATTATCTTGAAAACAAGATGAAAAATTATAGTTTAAAAAGGGATTATCAGAATGAACATGCAAGGAAATAATATTATTCTTGTGTGTGTGTTAATCCCTATAATAGATACGTAAACTTTGACACTTTTAACAGTATTTTGCAATAATTTTGTTTATTCAGAAATTTTTAGTTTCAGTTTGGTTCTTTTTTCGACAGCTTACTACTTCCACTTTTCTTCTTCCATTATTTTTTTCTGAAAAACTAAAAATCAATACTTTAATTTCAACGTCATTCTGAAAATTTCTACTTAGCTGGAAAATCTTGGTATGTTAAAAAAGGTGATATTTAATAAAGAAATATATTTGTTAATAAGAATCTTATATCATTCACAGTTCAATTTTGCTCTAAACTTAGTATTTACAACCATAATTTATAATTCAATACCCGCTAAAAATTGTAATAAATCTAATTTGAATAAATATTCCAATATTATTCACTAATAAAGTATCTATTGAAAGGCAGAATTACTTTGAAAGCTTCAGTTTGATAAAAATACTGACCGCAAATTAAACGCCATAGATAAAATTTCAAATTACCCCTCAGTTAAATCTTTTTTAAGGAAGTTTCGTGACTATACGGTATTTCCTCTTTACAATGGCATTTACTCTAATGAAGAAAGTAAGGGAACTGAATGTTTTAAAATTTGCAGTAGTTAAAGGTTAACTTAAGACTACCTAATGTTTTACAATCGATCCAAAATTATTTAAAAATTTAAAATTTTAATATTTGTCTAGTAATTTTAGAATAAACTTGTTTTTAAAGCTACATTTTGAATAATGTTTTCCTAAATATGTGAGAGTAATGGCTCATGAAAAGAGGTAGATCATAGAAAACAGAACTTTTTCCCACAAAACCACGGAATAAAAATATTTTTACCAAAATGAAAAAATATGTTACACATATGAAAAAAAAAAATTCTTAAGTGTTACATATTCGGACATATTTCTTTCAACCCCAGAGATTATAGACTTTCTTGAATAAACTTTTAAGCATACTTCTTGCAGAACTCTTCTTTTTCTGGTTGTTAAAACGTTCAAGTTTTTTAACTGGGGTGTAGTTGACATTTTTTCAGCAGATAAGAAACGATTTTTGAGGATAAGTTTAAGAACTTTATCTTTCTCATTTTTCATTTTGTTTTTCTTCTAAAGAAGGATGAGAAAGAAAAGCTTCTAGACGGCTCTTAATTTTTTTTCCATCGATTATTACTTTCAAAACTGCTTTATAAAAGAATCTTTAAAGTTGATTAATTTAATTGTTCTTATTCAGATAATACGTGAACGATTTTTATGTTATTATTTAACACAGAACAATTTTATTTTGTTACGAAACAAGTTTATGTAAAGAATATTTACTACGAACTTGATTTAAATAGCATTAGAAGTCAGCACTTGAAATTTCTCTTTATACCATCATTTTTTTTTTTTCTTTCTTAAATATTAATAATATAAATATTTCACTTCTTCGAAACAAAAAATCACTGCGTTTATATATTTTTCTCAATTCAAATAAAAAGCTAAATCAGTAAAAAAAGTCTATAAGTATGATGTACTTACTATTCAGATGCTTATGTTTTAGTTGTTTTCCATGATTTGACATGGTGTTCTACCAACTCGGGAATATAATTTTATTAAAACGAATATTAATATGAGTCTGTGTAGCAAATTTTAAGACTCTAATCTGCATTGGTTTTAACATAATTGTTTATAACATTAACAATAGTTTTAACAATATGAAATTGTTAAACATGATTGATAACATGATTGAAAATTTTCAATTTTAATTAAAATAGACCTTATTGAGTTAATGTTGCATCAAATTTGATAAGCACTTCATTTTGAGTTAAATATATAAATATTTTTATTGTTAATACCAGTAATTTTTTTTTATTTTTAGATTTTAATAATTTTTCATGGAATTTTCAGATATTGCTTCTTTTAATAAATATTAAGAATCCAACTTAATGACGTACATTTCCATTATTATAATTAGCACATAAATCTAAAACTTATCCAAATAAAAAAACATCGTATTTTATGCCTATCAAGTATTTTATAGAAGTTTCCTTTCCAAAATACAATTCTGTGAATAACTTACTTATTTTCTTTTAATTCAATATGAATATTAGGTATAATGAAAAATATATTAGTAATAATTTATAACAAGAATAGCATCGTGTCATGAAAACCACGCGTGTATAGGAATTCAATTTCTGACGGAGGTACATAAATATTGAAGAACTCAAAGTTCCTTTTGGGTTTAATTTTACTTTATCTTAACGAATATTTTTTCTCCCAACAATGTCTAATTGAAGCATAAGCGTATAAATAGTTTTAAAGTACACACTTCGCTGTAAATTTTCGATGAGTTTTAACTGAAAGTTTTAAAAGGATACTAATTAGTTGTTTCTTAGCAGCCTGTCTAATTTAACAAGAGTGTTAACAGTTTACATATATACAATTCTAGAAATATGTAACTGTATTTTGTTTAACAAACGTTTGTTAGAAATTGTACGGACATTTTCTAGTAAGCTGGTTGCAAATAAAGAAAAAAGTATTAATAAAATTAACATCCAGTAAATTAATTTTTGGGGCCTTATGGCCGAGTGACTAGCGCTCTGGCGCTCGGTGCCATTGCTGTTTGTAGTGGTTCGGAGACCACTTTAAACCGTGTCCCGATCTACTGTAGAGCGCTGGCCATAGGGCTGACAACCCTGCCCTCTAAAACGGAACCATCTCCTGTTTCGAAATCTGCCAGTAGACAGACAGTCTTGATACACCATGGGGCTGTTTCGCCAATGAAGAAAAAAAAAAATTAAGTAATTAATAGTGATGTTCTTAGAAAACAATTACATGCTTTTCTAAAAGACGAATTGAATTATAAATGATTTTTTATTCTAGGTATTGCAATAAAAATCAATCTTATTTGAGATGAATAGTGAATAAATTTCTACTTGTATTACGCAAATTAAAATTTTTCTTACTTTTGAATTAAAAACCTCTTAAATATATATTAATATTTATTGAATCACGCTTACAAATTTAGATTATTCAAATAAGCCCGAAGTGAAGAAAATCTCTAATTTATAAACCAGAAAAAAAAAAAAAAAATCAGCCAAGTGTAATCAAGGTTTATAAATAAAAAACAACAACATAAAACGTAAAAAATATAAAAGCGAAGGATTTTGATAAAAAAAAAAAGTTGACTGTTAATGGAATTTTTAAGGTAACCAAAATTTTTAATGGTTGGTTAGAATTAAATTACAAACAAGGACTTTCATTAATGGTATGGTGCCTTCAATATATTGATCTTTTTCCAGGACAGCCACTTGCTTACCTAGTCAACTATCACGTCAATTAAGTTATATATTCTTTCAAGGAAAATGATTTTTACTGAGAGAAAGGAGGAAATAAAAGGTTTCATGGACTTTTCAATTCCTAAAAAATGGAATCTAAAAATTCTGAACTAAAACTAAATATATTTGTCTATTTCCGAAAACTAGAAATTATTTGAATGATGCATCAGATAAACGAAATAAAAATTCTGTCATGGTTAAAATTCAATAGTTATATTTAGATTTCATGTTTCTACGAGGATAAAAAAAATTTGAAAAAAAAAAATGAAATTTAAAAGTAAAAATAAAAAATGGAATCTAAATCTTAATAAAACATTGATGAAATTGTACAGTAGCATGGGAAAAAAATTGTATTACGTATAATATCATTTTTGTATACTGTTTCGTTTTGGCCCTTTTTCAGCCATTTTTCGTTTTGGCCCGAAGGAAAATTAAATGCAGTAGTACTTTTTTAAATAAATAACTTTTTAAATATTTTAAATGCATATATAATCGATCTAAATACTTAAAATATTTCTTAAAACATTTGAAATATGATGACCCTTCTTTTTTTCCTTTATTAAAATAACAGTTTAGTAAAATATGCAATTCAACATCTTTTTTAAACACTAATAGATAACAAGTATTTGTATAAATAGTTGTGACCAGTGCTTTGCTGTGAGTATGATTGAAATTTTGGCAAGATGTGGTTTAATAAAAATGATGGTTTTAAAATAAAAATTTCAAAATCCATAAATTTATGAAATTTCGAATGTTTACTCCCCTTAAAATTTTATAAAATTATTAATTTATGGATTGATCAAGCATAGTAATTAAATAATAAATTTACGATACTCTACATGTATGTCCTTTCTCTCAGTTTATTTAATACCTTCAAAAATTTTCTTTTATAAAGGGACTATTAACATTCCTTACTTAACTGTTAATTTTTATGTATAAATAAACTTCTCCTGATTTACAATTATTTAAAAGTTAAATCATTTATAAGAAAAGAACCTACATTTAAACTTTTTTAATATTTATGGAATGACAAAATTTTGCAACTATAATTTTATTGTGAAATTAAAATAATTATATTTGACACTGTACTACTGCTGAAAATGAAATTCTTTGGTGGTTATAAATCTAGATTTACATGCAATAGAATAATTAAAAAAATGTGGAACTTTAAAATGATACCACATATAATAGGGTGGCTTTTTTATCACTCCTTCCTAAGCTATACTTAACATTTACATAAATAGTTCGACATTATGAATATGAGAAATAAAAATTACTACAATTAAACAAAATATCTAGCAATGAACTAAACTATTCGCTTATACATTAATATATCTATTTAGTATATGTGACAAAAAAAATTGTCATCTTGAAACATTTTGATTTTTCGGCATGTTACAAGACTATTTGATAATACAGAATACGCGTGATACTTCTGTGAATCTTTGCAAAAATGTTATGTAATGCAATAAAATTGACTCAATTGAAACAAGTCCATCTAAAAGTTTTATAGATCATTTTCCTCAAAAAAGCGGCTTCAAAAATATTCTGGTTAATTTCATAAAAGGTCTAATAATGTTGAAATCCATTATGGTCCTCCAAATCAGCATTGTTCTTCAAATACAATTAGTGAAGCATTGTTTCACTAACTGATTCATTCGGCCAATTTGAATAATTAATTAATTACTTTTTCTCAAATGCAGTCCACTTTTTGTAATGTGAAACTAAATGATGTAATTCAATTAAATTATTTATAACCTTCCATCTTATAACTGGTTGTTGTGTTTTGTATATGTAATGGACTACTTTCAATAAAATATGAATCCCATTCGATATTTTACACACAAAAAAGTAGCGAACGATTTGGAAAATTGTTTGCCATTAGACAATCAAATTTGCTATGATTTATAAATGTGAGTCCGTATTAAACATGTATATCCAAAATATATATTTATTGTCCGCATATAATATTAAACATGTTTATTCAAAATATAATTATTGTCCAAATATAATATTAAACATGTATGTACAAAAAAAAAGTAAAGAATAACTAGTGAAAATAATATTATTTAGTAAACATGAAATAGCAATATGTTGATTAATTAAAAGTTTTCATTCATTTCTGTTATCAAACATTCATTTTGGGAGTTTTACGTTGCATATTGAGTACTCACTGGTTCATTAATATTCAAATATGCCAGCTGTGCATGATGCTTTGTTTTTATTAATATTAAATATTTCGTAAATTAGCAAGTGTTACACTGTTTTTTTCAATACTGAAGATAGTTATTACTTTAAAAATCACCTTCCTACAGCAGAGTGGTTGATTAAAGAAAATTTATGTTATTCAGTCTTAATTTAATTAATATTTTCCTATATTGGTTATTAAATAAAAATAATTTATTGCAGATTATAATTAATTGCATGTTCTAATGTCTCATTAATATATATTTAATGAAATAGTATAATATGCAATAATGCATGTTAATAGTGTATGTCTCATTAATATCTGTCTAGTACCTCTTTAAATTTATTACTTTTACATGATTCAAGGGCTTCCAATTAGTAATTTTCTAGAAGGATAATCACCGTTCACTATTAAGTTTTATTAAAATCTTTATATAATTTTTCTGTAAAGAGGTTCTAAAATATTTCTGTGACATTAAACAGATTGAAAACATAACAATTTTTAATTATAACAGATTTATAATTTCGAAGTTTTTGTAAAATTGTTTTAAAGCCAGATTTATTAGTTGAATATGATTAATTTGCGATTAGCTTGTTAAAAGTGAAATGTATCTTAAAGTATTTAAAAAATTATAGATTATACTCATTACATCATTATATGTGTACATAAAGATAATGCAGATAACTAAGTAAAAAACGCTTAAGTACGCTCTTACGTATGTGAGTACGCATATATCTATACACTCATCTAAGTCCAAGTATACGTAATCAGTTTAATTTGAAAATTTTTATTAATTTTTGTTTCAGTTTTTGAATAACATTTATAAATAAAGATAAGCTGGAATACTTTGCATCCATAACAAAATAACATTAACTTAGTGATAGGAAGTATTTTACTTTTCAGTTAATTATTTTGCTTAATAAATTAAAACCAATATAATCCAGGTAATGCAACATGATTTGTTCAATTGAATATTTGCTGCTAAACTAATAAGACATGGGAAAGTACCAGCTGAGATTACAAAAGGAGGATCAATTAAGGAGTTTATTATTTTACACGAAGTACTTTTCAGGCCACTTGTAACATAATAAATTCTGTTTAAGCTCTGTCTTCTATATTCAATATAGAAATCAGTAATTTAATCTTCATGACGTTTTTCAAAGCGGAATAATAGTTTTAATAACCCATTTGTATTCTTCCATTTTACGAAGAAAATTTAGCGTGTTCTCAAAAAAGAAGACAAGTTTCCTAACTGCAAGAATTAGGGTAATTTTCCGTCGTTAAATTGAGTTCAAGAACCAAAATTGCAAATTACATCATCAAAGAGGTTTCATCAAGATTTAATTAAAATGGTTTAAAACTTGTTTACTATGCAAATATCAAAGGTTATTGTAAAATAGTTTTGGTACCACCATATTCTTTCTGTTTCAAATTACGTTAATCTTTCAATGGGTAGAATTTAAAATTTGTTTAAAAATTTAAAATAAATATTAAAAAATCCTGCTTAATAACGTTGTATTTTAAAAAAGAAGTTTCAGTAATTAGGAGAGCTCTAACAATTATTTTTCAGCATTACCTAAGAAAATCGTTAATTTGCTGACAATTCACTAAAGAAATACAATCATTACATTCTTATAAATGCTGGTTTACATTTGTATTAAATTTGAAGCAAATTAGGAAATCATCATGAGGTACTAATAGTTTTAGCTTTGATGTTAATAGTTGACTGTAGTACCAGTTAATATTTTTAAAGTATACCAAAGAAAACAACATTGAGTTTTAAACTATCAATATTTCTCTCAACAATGAATCAATCACCAGAAATGTGCTTAGATGTAAAAAGTTTAATAATTTATATATCATTTTAATAAATGAAAGATTTAAAAACATTTGCATTTTGGCTTATAAATATAGCGTTATGCTTGCTTTCTAACGTCTTGAAATTTTAAATTATTAAACTTTGTCAGATAAAGTTTCGTATAAAAAAAGTAGATGGTTTTAAAAATATTCTTTGTCCATCAAAGCCTATAAGCAAAAATTGCTTATACGCAAAACTGATTGAACTAATTGATTTCATAGCTAATTGATTGATAGTTTCACATTTGATTGATATTTTTAAAAACTGTAATACACCTCGCTGAGCTACATTTATTTTTCATTGACAAAATTTCTTACTGTTGACGTATTATCACTTTTTATATTAAATAATTGAATGTTAATTTTATTAGTTGTAAGATTACCAAACCTCCAAGATAATTGACTAGCAAATTGACTAATGTGTTTATACGTCTTGAGGCACGATCATATATCTATTATTATACGAGGGTAGTTTAAAATAGAGCTGCTTCATAAATATGATGGAGATTGAGACTATTTTTAGAGTTATGAGGATTAAAGATTTACAGTTAATATCGATAATGCATTGGTTACTTCTTAAACCGAGAGGAAGCACACATTCAACTGTGGCATTAAAATTAACACTGGGTGAATGAGTCACTCCAAAATTTTCGTCTATGCAATACATAGTATAACGTTTAATATTAATTTGATTGTTCATAGTAATCATAAATAAATAATCTCAGATCATTTGTGTTTATTTGAGAAAGACTGAAATTCACTTCCGCTGTTTTAATATCATATTTCACAATTTAAATTAAAATAATAATACATTTATCATATATTTTCTTTTTCAAATTTACAGTTTTATTCAATAACAATATCCTCCGTTTCATTTATTTTACATTGTCTGTTAATTGACTTTAATGACTAATCAAATATTAAAAGCAAAACCTAATACATGTTCCCGAGGAAAAAAAAAAAAAATGTGATCTCATTTGTAGAGGACTTACCTAAGCAAGAATTGTCACGCTGGGTGATGAGTTACTTTATTTACAAAGAAATAAATGCTTTTCATTTAAAAAAAAAACACGTGGCTAAAACGAAGGTATTTGAGGTCATTGATAAGAGGGTATTTATAATTATAATGATTTTTAATGAGTAATTTTCCTGGAATAGTGTTTTTAAAAAGTGTAGGATGACTCAGTACTCCAAGCGTCTACTCCCAAAATAAGATGGTTCAGCAGATTTTCAGATGAGATATAATTTTCATGAACTTCTGAATCCAAGCAATTACAATAGAGACGATTGTAGAAGAAAGTTACAATGTCATTTTATTCAATTAATTAAAATGAAAATGTTATTTTTATACTTGACCCCTATTAACTTATAAGTAAAGTGAAAATATTTTTAATGACTTAAGAAAGGGATTTCTGATAATGTATCTTGTTTTGAAAACAGATTCTTTAGAAAAAAATTGCCTACGCATACATGTTCCAAGAAATTATATATTTAACCATTTTCAAGTACAAAATTCAATATTTATTGATTATGTATCGTTTAACTTCAATAAAAATGTGTTTCTTAATCTTATTTTTGTAAATAATTTTATTTGCTGTTTATTGTTGCTAATACAAAATAAATTGAATAAAACATCAAAGTTAATGTCAGTTTAAGGAGGAAAAATTTTTCAAGGTTAGGCCATAATATTTCATTTATTAAAGGAGTTGCCATGGTAAAAACCTTGAGAACCACTATTTACAATTTCCATTTACACGTACAGCGACTTCTAATCAAATCGTTATGGGTTCTATTTTTGAAGAATAACAAACAAATTTGAAGCATATAATTTAAGTCAAAAACATTTGTTAAACCCTGGAAATACATGATAAATACATGAAATTTCAGTGGAACAATTGCAAATGTAGTTCAGAAAGAATAAAATGATGATTATTCTCAATTAAGTGAAAATTACAATAAGAAAAATTATACATATTATTTATTCATTTAAATATAAGAAAATAGTTCTTTTTTGAAGATTAACAAAAAAATTTGAAGTATGTAATTTAAGGCAAAAATTTTTTTGTTAAAACCTGAAAATATATAAACACATAAAATTTAAGGGGAACAATTACAAAAAAAAATCATATTACTCTCAGTTAAATGAAATTTATATTAAAAAAAAATATTATACATATTATTCATATATTTAAATAACACATGAAAATACATATATAATTTACGTCTTGCATCTGTTGGAATAATTGGCTTAATAACAGTCCATGAACAAATAATTCATTTAAATCAATTCTTCAAAGTATATTATAAATTTACTTTTATCTGTTCTATGTCTTTGAAATGTTGATTTTATTCTAATCACGTTGAATATAAAAAAACCCTTACCTTTCGCTATTGAAACTATTTCCATGGATAAAAAGAAGTTTCTCTGAGTTTTCAAATTATTCTGGAAGTTTAAAGGCAAAAAAGTGAAGAAAAAAATACAATGGAGAACTTAAAAAATGTAGCTAATTAACAAACCTTGCTCTTATTACGTGTCTCGGAAACAGCTTCTTGTTTTTCAAAGTATAAAAAACTTAAAGAGCAATTTCCATGTATTCTTTTATGCTATAATGGAACCTTGTTTTTCAAGCTCTCAGTATATATTAAACAAAACAACTATTTAATTATACCTTGTTAAGAATGCATTACACTACATACAATAACTAACATCCAGCATTTAGTTTTAAAATATTTGAGGTGTAGAAAAAGTAGAAAAAAAAATTGAAGTGATATTTCATCATTTTGAATTGACATTTTTTTTTTTTTTTTTAATTCAGGTAGCTGTTTTATGCATTTAGGTTTAAATAATTTTTAATGAAAATTTTTTTCTTTGGAAACTTTTCTTGTATAATTCAAACAATTATTAATTTTTAAGCGTTATTCAATATTCATTCATTCGATGTTGATGGAAACTGCTGACATAATCATCTAACATTTTCAAAAATTATTTTTAAAATGTTGAGTTCCATTCTGTTTGATCTTGTCTATCACCATTTTCAATTTTGCAACTATAAGAAAATGAAGATAATTTGATGTTTCGTATATGTATCTAATAGTTCTTCAGGAGTCATATAGTGCGGCCTTGATAACCTGAAATGAAAATTGTTGACTGATACGAACACTTTCATTAGGTCATGAAATGGATTGACTGCTGTAAACTTGCATTATTTTACGTTTTTCCTGTTGAAAGTTTCACAGAATTCTAATTTTGCAGTCTTTCTTTTTTTTTTTTTTTAGAAAAACTAACTATAATATGGTTTTTAATAAAAGAAGATCATGTTTACATATACACTATTTGTCATAAAAATTACGCACTTAGAAGGCCTTTGGAATATTAAAAAAAAAATTGGCATAGGAAGATTGCAACAACATTGCGTATTAAGTAAACTTGTAGAGACGAAGATATCAATCTTCCCTAGCTCATTAATATTTCTTTGGAGGAACTCGTCATACAGTTCATCTGTTGCTGAAAGACACTTTACTATCAGAGATTCTCCTTACGACTCCGATAATACAAATAATAGGAATTTTCAGAGTTTGAGAGGGAAAAATCACTGGATTGTCAAATCTGCAAATTGCCCACACCTTGTCCATTTCTCTAAGGAAATGTAGTGACCATTGGACTAGGAGTTATTTCACGCACGCACAAACACACACGTTCTCCTGCCTAAAGACATCCTATAACCAGGAAGAACACTACATCGTCCGACAAGCATACGCACAGCCGACTGCATCATTGTCCAAAATTTTTTAACTCACAAATGATACAATCTTCACTGTCTCCTGTCTCTTTCGTACCAATACCAGACCGTCTGGCTGATAATCATTTGCTATCGCTATAACCATTAAGTGCTCTACCCTTGATTACCTCCCCACCATCACCTGGTGTGATTTATTGTGTTGGACTGCAGTCAGCTCGTCTTCAGTGACAAATTAAAGTTCGATTCAGATTTTATAATAACCATGTACGTGTTAAACGCCTCGTGGTGAACACTTAAAAGTATTATGTGAGTACTTATGGTGAATGATGAAACTATTGTTTATAAAGATACACTACACTCGCCTTCGTTTAATGCTTTGGTGTACCATTACTTCCCTACATTCGATCTTCCCAAACAACGTCAAACGTGTTTTTGACCTCCCAGGACTCATTTTCCAGCAGGTCAATATCAGGCAACAACCAGCAAAGCGTCACAAAACTAACTTTAAAATATTGAAACTTTTCTTGGCCCTCCCGATCATCAGGTATGTCATCAAATGAAAATTTGTGGTACGTCCTGGGTCCACTAGTAGGGAGAATAGAAGTTTGCCTGAACTAGAGGCACATATTGAGTAACTTTGGAATTAGATAGCATAAGACACCTTAAAAAAACTATATATTTCATTGTCCGACCGTATTGTGTCGTGTATTTAGTTGAACCTTGCAGTGCAAGACTTTCGAGAACAAACTGAAAAGCTTCGAAGCTTTCGGAGGAGAAATAGGAGATAGTATTTACGTTTTTGGATAACCTTTACAGGATGTCTTAAAGACATTCTATAAAGGAAGTTCTAAGGAAAGTTAATTGAGCCTCTGAGGAGAAATATCTTTTAGAATTTTAACTGTGGAATTTATTTACAAAAAGCATTGTTTTTTAGAGTTATTTGATCGTAAAAAGTTTCTGCATATATATTTACAATGATATATTATTTTAATAAAATATGAACTAGTTGAATTAAGTGATATTAAATCTCAAATTATGTGAAAAAAATCCGTCATTAAATTCTGTATATTTTTAAAGTTATATTTCTTACATTTATTAATGTTTTGAGTCTATAGATCATATATAATTAGTATGATTTAATCAATTTTTCTTAAACTATTTAGATCTATGCGTAATTTTGTAAATTTGATAAAGTTCCCCTAAATTGCTTTAAATAAAAATTAACTTCAATTCTAAAATATATATTAAAAAATTAATTAATTTCGATATATTAGATATATTAGAAAATGTGAATGTTTCATGTATTTAATATAATAGGAAATAATGGTTGTCTAAGTAAAAATATTGAAAAAAATACCTCATTCTTCGAAAATGAATCATCTTTGAACAATCTTTCAATTTGAAAAACATAACACAATATTTCAAAATAATATTTAAATCATTTAATTATTTATTAGAGATATAAATTTAATTAAATGAAATTTTGATTCAATGGAAATTGATTATATTGGATTTTAAAATATTCTATGCAATATGAATAAATTAATTTTTGATAACTAAAATATTTCATAGCTTTCATCAAATCTTTTTAGCTTAAATGTCTGATTTGGAATTAAAAATTTTCTTAAATATACATAGGAAAGATATATTTTCAATGCATTGTATAGTAGTTGTTGTGAAGTACTTGCTGTTTCAAAATTTTTTTAATGAAGATACTCCATTATAAGTTTGGATTAAATACTAATATAAATCCATCATGTACACTCATGTCCATAAATTAAGGATAATTCAGAATCCACAGAAATTGAACTCTAAAATAAAAAATTTCACCTGTTACATCTTGAAGAAGTTTTACAGGGAAACCACCAGATGGCGCGGATATCACAATGACGAGAGTGTAAGAGAATATAAGGAATGGTGGCAAAATAAAATTGTTCACAAGCGCTTTAAAAGCCTTTCAGTGCAAAACCGCATATTGGTACAAAGGAAGCATTTGGATGATTTTTACGTGGTAAAATTATCGGACGACTGGAACGTGGAATAGTATCCGAGGAACTTGGAATCGCCCAATGTCATCTCAGGCTTTGGCAACGATTCCAAGATGATGGTAATGTGAGTAGATGTTACAGCACAGGTCGCCCCCGAGTTACAACGCCGAATAGTATTAGTTTTTGCCAAAAGAAACAGACGCAGCACAATAATCAGCTCTCTTCAGCTACCGGTACGACAGTTTCAAGGCAGACCATGTACAAACGCTTAGGGCACATTTAATTATTGAGGCCTGTCAGATGTGTTCCCTTATGTACCGCAAAATTTTTTCAACCTGTAGAAGCATGCATTGTTCGCAACAGTGGTCTTGTGTGATGTTTTGAAGTCCAGGTTTAGTTTGGTTGATTCTCGCCTGACTTTCATATGGAGGCGCCAATTTTGAACGACACCGTTACGGTGGTGCAGGATGGCTCGTTTGGGAGGGAATTATTCTTGGTTCCAGAACTATGCAAGTATAAATAAATTATCGGGATGTTTTGAGAACTAAAATGTATTTCGGGCGCCATGGGTGCTGAATTTCTGTTTATGGATGGCAACGCCCGTCCTTTTGTAGACGAATGCTTTAATGTCACCCGTATGGATTGGCCAATTAAACCGGACTTTTGTGGGAAATATAAATCGCCCGTCAACCCCCTCCCACCTGAAGGGCATATGAGTGGTGTTTTCCCAAGATCATTGATTATTTGATACTCAACATGGCTAGGCGTTGTAAGGCCTGTATTGCATTGTCCAGGAGACATTCATATTCCTAACCATGTTATACTTTTTGTAAAAGGTTCTTTTTTGAAATTTGCTCCATTTTTATAAGCATATAGCATCTTTTTTGCTCTTTGCTTTTGTTTAATAAATACTTTATAAATAAGTCAAAGTCTTTCCATCATATATTTTTTCGTCGAATATAGTAAGTGATGATTGCAATGTTTCCTAAAAGAGTATCATATCTTGCTTCATAAATTCCGACATAAATTTTCCAAAAAGGTTTATTTTGTTTACGAAGCAATTATTTATATTTATATATTTCCTCATCTTTCTCTCTGGGTTCTAATTCATGAATATCCTTCAATAGATCAGTGAGGTGGATTATTTGATGTTACTGCAGTTGGCAGTCATCAGGTTTGAATTGTAAAATTTAACTCAGTTTTCTAAATATAATATTGTTATTTATAAAATGTGTACTGATCATAAAGTTGTTTATTCATACGTTTATCATAAATTACAAAACTATTGCAATTATATATTATATTATAAGTATGCATTGTCACTGAACTAGGGAAAAAAATGTCTTTTAAAAATTAAATATTTTTTCTTATTAATATTAAAAAAAATATACATTTTTTGTGAATAAAAAGCTTTATGTTGTGAATATTGTTGTACATTTAATTTAGTATCTTCTAATGCAAACCTTATCAATCGATGTATATTATTTTTTGTTGATTGCATAGAAATTTATTAAGAACATTTATTATTTATATAGCAAGCTTATTGTAAAATTTCTCAAAATAGTTTATAAATCTACAAATAAAATAAAAATGAAAATCAAATTTTATAATCTAAAAAAATGTATTTATTTAAAATTATTGAATTATTTTTGTACTTACCAGAAAAAACCACTACTTTTACTACTTTTTTTATACTTGCCAGAAGAAAAAAATTAAGTATATTAAATACTGTGACAAAAAATTTCTTGAAGTATAACAAGGGTTTCAATGGAATATATTACACCCTAAAAGATAATTAAAAATTTTATAAAATTAGAATTTAGATGAAATAATTTTTCGATTAACTGTTTTTTTTTTTTTAAATATTCTGCAAACTCTTAACAAATGCTAATATTCTCTTGTGTTAGATTTATACAATATTTAAAAACAAATTGAAACTTTCTTTTAAAAGGATGTGATTATCCTCGGTGCCTCTGTGACTGTTTTTATGTAATATAAACAATTTTATAAAACTGTAATTTTCTACTGAGTTAAAAAATAGTTTAAATAACTGAATTTATATTGAAATTTTAGAGAATACTAATTCTTTTGTTTAATGTTATTATAAATACAACATTTTAAAGTTTCCCTGAATAATTAGAAAGCAATTATTTTCTGTAATAAGATATCAAATAAGAAAATAAGAAACAATACTTTTCTTGATTCACAAAATAATTGACACACACACATATATATATATATTAAAATAAATTAATCTACTCAGTGATTTTTATTTTTATTATGAATGGATTGAATATTTATTACTTAAGTTAAATTTTTTATTATTTTAAATGAATAAAGATTTGCATTATGAAAATGGGATTTATTAAACTTCTCAAATTGTTTTTTTTATAAGAACGAATTTAAATATTTTAAAAAGAGTTTACAAATATAGAAATCTTTCTCGTTTTTTATTCAATGGAAAAAAATTAACTAAAATTACTAAAATTATATATATTTTATCACAAAATTATTGAAACTGTATATGTTATTACAATATTATATAATTTTTACTAAATTTTATATAAATTTTAAATTTATATTTTAAATGAAAGTAATTTTCAATTTCAAGAAGAATATCATTTAACATATTTTGAAGAATAAAGATAGGTTTATTCATAAATAAACATAAATAATGAAGAATTTTCGCATTTTTTCAGTTGAAAATCTTTATAATTTTATTGTCAGTTGTTATTATAATAATGAAAGAAAGAAAAAAATTTTAAGGATAAACTGTAGCTTTTATATCACATCTAATACAAGAATGTCAATATGTTTATAATAGGATAATCCTTGACAGAAAATATTTTTTATTTAATTAAAGTAATAGTAACTATACAAATATAATAATAGTGAATTAAATGGGTATAAGGAAAAAGTAAAAATAAATAAATTCCTTAAACCTTACTAGGATGACATAAATCCTCCTAAATCTTGATTCATTCGTGTGCTCTCAGAGAAACCTCAATACATCTATTTAGCTTCCAATGCAGAAGGATCTGGAGCTTGTTGAGATGCTTGTTCGAAAAAGCTCCAGTCAAAGAGGTCTCCCATACCTCCGGAACCTCATATAAAGGAATGTTGTATATGTTTTAGGAGCAAAATTTTTTAATTAATATTAAATATCTTTTATTATTTAAAATTTAAAATTAAAATTAAAATTTAAATTCTTTTGAGATCATTTTTGTTTTAGTAAAAGACTTTACAATTCTTATAACTCTAGAAGACTATCACACTGAATAAAATATTTTATTAAAATTTCTGTAAAGATTGCAGTTTTGGCAATCATTCTCTTAAAGACTTCGAGTTTGAATTTGTTATTAATGGATTTGTATAGTATTTACATTTTTTAAATTGATTTCAAGAACTCATTATAAATTGAACGCATTCTTTATAAGTTCATATTGCTGACACAAACTTTTAAATTCTGGAAACTGGATGGGTGAAAAGTAATTTATAAAACGAGGAAAAAGCTTTTAAATAAATGTTATCAGTATACATAATGATTTTAGTTTATAATACAGCATTTTTCACCAAATATTTAACATAAATGTTATCTGTCAAATAAGTTATTTTTATTACTGCATTTAACCTTCCAACAACTATAATAAGAACACATTTTCTTGGAAATGCGAATAATGTAAAAAACACCAAAACACAGCAACAAATTAATTGCAAGCAATTAGGACTGTGAGAAGAGGCCCTTAAAAATACACTAACCATAATATCACCATCAAAGTGCTCTCAGAACTCTGCTAATACTAGCCAACAGTATTTTTAAGATGCCATGTTTCGTGGCAGGTACTCCTCTTAACTTTAATGAGGCCTCTTCAGCAAGTCAAAAAAAGCTCCACCGATAGTGATAATAGAAAGCATTTTCTTCCGTTTACACCATGGTGGGGTGATATCAGGGCTTGGTATAAATTATTCAGTCTGCTTCAGTGTTGGGTACAAACCCCTATCTTTCAATATTCGTCCCCCTCTTTTACCCTTTAGTTTCACCCCCTCGTAGGAGGGGGAGAGATGGAAGATTGTTCTACGATTCGAGTTAAGCGCATTCTTTCCTTTGCCCTCTTCACTGCTTTCAGCAGATCAATACGATCCACACACGTTGAAGAACTAAAAAAAAAATGTATAAAAAAGAACCGCGTTGCTTCTGTTAGGGATGCTGTAACAAATACGTGAATTCGTCTTAGGACGAAGATCGCCTGAAGCCGTTCTTCAAGATATTAAAATTTTTATTCGCTTTTTGCAGTAACTCTCGCTTTTAAAGAATAAAATATTTAATGGTGTTCGTGACCAGAGTATTTTTCTTTTTACCTGTTGTGTGATTATTAAGGATGTCGTTTTTTATAAAGTGAGCGAGGACAGAATCAATAGTTTCGTCTAATTTTCTTTCAGTTGTTTAAAATACTTATTTTTTTTTTTCCGACAGTCTTTTTTCTTTGTGCAGGTGTGTTGTCTGAGCGTAATCAATACTTTTGCTGTCATCTAGTTATCGGTACATCACAAGAAATCGATAAACGACAAAAGGACGTTTTTTTGACAATGCGATGAATAATGAACCATGTTTTTTTAATGTTCAGTTTTGCTGTATAAAGCTTATCTCCTCAAGTTAATTTAGATATTGAAGCGGGTGTACGATGGATTATATCGGAATATGTTGAAGAAAGTTTGTAGCGATGAAACAATATAAGGTATAGTTAATAGTAAAAAAAAAAAAAAAAAATTGTCTATGAAGTTACTTCGATTAAATGTGTGCTCTTACTTTATCAATATATATTGATAAAGTAAGTACATGAATTAATAACCTAAAAGGCAATAAGAAAATGGACAAATTTTCTGCAATTCACTTACTTTTAAAGATTTTTTACTTAATTTTTTTGTTTTGACTATTTCCAAAGTTCCAAATCTTGTCTATAATTCCTTGTTTTGAAATAGAATTCATAGCTAAAGTGCATGCGTCAACACAAATACTAACTAAAATTTTAATTTCTAAAATTCATGTGTGTGTTTAAGATTATGGAAATTAATGTAAAATTAACTAGAAATAATAATTAATTCATTGAGCGTCACTGAAGAGTGTGCTAATTAGCATGCTAATTTAGTATTAGTGTGCTAATTAGATTTAGTAAACTTTTTTGACAGATAACTAATTATAAGGCTTCAGATTCAGGTACTTCTTAACTTCTATTATTAAAAATTAATAGTTGCTTTTATTACCGGTCAATACAAAATCTTTAAGTAGTTATTGGATAGATACTCCGAGATTTTTATGATAATTTACCTTGGAAATTCATTGTTGTCATTGTGACCATTGCCTATCATGGATTTATCAATCATGTTTGCCTTTCTAATTCGTTTAAATTTTCTTCTGTGTTCTATATATTTTACAGTTGGACCTACTGTAGAATTTACAGTAGACTAAACTTTACCATACTACTTGCGACATTTATCAATGCTGTTATTATTAATAATAACATTATTAATTAAAAAGAAAATTCATTTTCGTACATTATAGATCACATTCTTATTTTAAAATACATCGAATAATTATTTTGTGACTGATGAAAAACAACGAACATCTGTATTCTTATGCATAGAAAATGTTAATAATGAATATCTAAAATATTAAAAATATTTTCCATTATGCGCTTCATTTTTTAATCGTGATCTGCAGAACAAATCGGCAATTAAAAATGAAAATTAAAAGCAATTCACTATGAGGAGTGCTACTATAAAATGAAAAAAAATACTTTTACGCTTCTCTGCAAAATTTAAGTTTAAGCAAATAATTTTGTAGCCATTACATTTCCATTTAAAAATTATCTAAATTCCAATCTTTCCTATCTAGTTAACATAAATTAGATTGAAAATCTATATTTCACTATTTCAATTTATAAAATAAGAAAATCCTCCGAAAATATAACCAAGAGCGTGATATTATATAAGGGTTCATTAATATCTTTTTCATACAAGGACTAAGATTAATTGCTATGTATTAGCAACAACCTATATATCACAAGACGAAATCCCGTAAATCAATCTCTATCAATCCATAATCTCATATTGCTGCGTTTAGGGGCTGAAAGCTAATATGTGGCAACTATGCAGACCGTCACAGTTTCCTATTGATTGTTTCAATATATCCGCAATGCATACCATTTAAAATATATTAGATTGATTTGTTTATAAAATTAATGGGGTTTTTTTTTCAATTAACAAATTTAATATAATGCCAATCATAAACTTTCAGTAATCTTTGCTCTAAATATTTTAAAATTGAATTGAAATTAAGTAGTTATGTGGTAAATATTCTATAAAGTAGGGAAAAATCAGATCACAAAATTGGCTGGTTGATTTCTAACCACAAAATTAAAATGCTATTAATAGTAATAATATTAATTCTCTGAGAATAGGATATTAAAAACTTCAATGTGTTATTTTCCCATTTGAATATATTAATAGAGAAATGCACATTTAAAGGAATTGTGTTGTGTCTAATAACTGCATTGATATCTGTTTCAGTAGTTAAGATTTGGAATCTAATGAATAAATTATTAATTATTAAGTATTAATAAATTATTGAATGACCACTAATATTTTAAATAATCATTGAAAATGAAAAACATGTTATATTCCACAGATTTAAAAAAAAATCAAAATTGAATTTTAAAAAATATTTTTTCGTAGTTAATAATATTTTTCGACAATGTAAGATTTTATTTTGAGTTAGAAATATCAGGGTCAATTTTTAATATTATAAAAAAAAAAAAATAAAAAAACAATTTTTGTGCAGTTTTGAAAAATATCATTAAAAGGACAAATTTACTAAACGAACTGTATTGATACTTTTGAAACGATATTGAACTGTTTTAATTTTTCTGAAACTGTATTGATTGTTTTGAAATTCAAATTTAATTTTATCTCAATTAACTTTTATATTTTCTCTATTTCCTGTGTAATCAGTTCACCAGGCGATAAGTAATTTCATTTTAATATGATATGCATTTGGTTAAAAGTTATTATATGTTAACTATATTGACATTGAAGGTTTAGTTCTAAGCAACGTGTCGTAGAAATTTAGCATAGCTTCTTGTATTTGTTTATAGTTTCGTATAAAATATTCTATTGACAATATCTGAAATAAATACGCATTGATATAAACAGTACGTAGAATAAATAAATGAAATTTAAAATACCGATCGCAAAATTTATAAAAGTACTTTACTAATATTACTTTTAATAAATAATATATATGTATTTTACGTAATATTACTTTTAATACTGATTTCGAATGGTAAATGGATATTTAAATAAGGAATTTTGTTATGTAAAATTTCGCTATTTTTATTTAATAAGGAATATATTGAGAAATATCTAACGGAAATTTTTTAAAAATGAACCTAAAGTTTATTTCATTAACATTTAAGAAACATAATACTTTTGAAATAAGTAAATATAAGTAAATATTTTGCAACTGATCATGGTCTTAAAACTACTTCTGGCTCTGAAATGATATTTTCAATTTGATTTCGACTATCATTGTAATTCATACACAAACAAGCAAAACATTTGAAACTCAAAATGTAAGCTATCAATTTCAGAAATAAAAAAAATGCTTATGTTCATCATTATCGACAATTTGCATTTTTTAAAAATGCTTTGTTGTTGTATACATAAATTTACATTATCGAATAGTATTAATAGCTTTGTATTTTAAGAAAAAATCTAAAAATATAGACAATATTTTTAGTTTTTCTTAAAAACTTTATTTATCAGTATTTATATATCAAATTCTAATCTTTTGCCATAAAATTTTGCTTCAAAATAAAGAATAAAATATTATATTATGAACTATGATCTGATTATTATATTATAATCAATATTGAAAGTCTATGATTGGCAAAAGTTCTATGAAAAGAAATGTAATCCAATAACTCTAAATATGCAACAAAAGTTTTTTTTCAATATCCTTGATTTTTTATCACTAAAAGTAAAATAAACTTTTCACTTCATTTGCATATGAATAGCACTAATTTTAAAATGATTTAAATACCTTCTATTATTATTGTTAGAATCTTTATGACGGTAAATGGATTCATATTATAATTATTGCATGATATATTTACATTTTTGAAAACATTTTGTTACACAATTGTACTTGTGACGCATATTAAAAATTCCAGTTTATCCATCAGCATTAGATTTTTAACTTTTGCCAATCACAGATTTTTTAACATAGATCATAATATAAAAAAAATTAGATCTATGATCATAATATAGAAAAACCAGATCATAATATAAAAATTAGATCATAGATCATAGATATAGAAACCAGATCATAATATAAAAATCAAATCATTGATCATTAGCAAAAAAAAATATAAAAATCAGATCATAGATCATATTATAAAAATCAAATCATAGATCATTAGCAAAAAATATAAAAATCAGATCATAGACCATAATATAAAAATCAAATCATAGATCATAATACAATTTTTTATATCTTTTTTCTCTGAAAAGTAATTTTGAGTTCTAAAATGCCCCACGTACACTTTGAAAATTATATTTTCTCCTCTCCTCGAATGGTTAATATAAACCATTTTCTTGTAAAGAATAAATAACCCAAACATGAAATCGTAATAAGTTCTGTAACAGTCAGCGCTAGACCTCACAACAAAATGGAAAATTAGTATTTTTTTTTTTCTTCCATCTGCTCGAACAGCAACATCAACCCTATTTCTTCCTCGCAGCACCCCGAGGTAGAGAGCAACCCTTCTTCGCAATCGCAACTTCTAATTCGACCGCACTTTCGAGTCGTAATGTTTGAGAAAAGTAATTAAAAGGAATGATTAATACCATCTATCATTCATTTAATTACAACGATGACACCTTCAAGGGTTCAAATGATCGTTATTTCATGATTCAGCAACCAGATCTCCTTCGAATAAGACTTCGCCTTCGGCATTGTAGAATGTGTGTTTGCACCAGCGAGTAATTGGGGTCAAATACCATCTAATGCGTCGAGTGGGACAGAAATGAGATTTTCTAAAAGATTTTCTTTTCTTTGACATGCAATCTGCAGTCCTTTCGCCCTAGGAAGAAGCTGTACAATTTTTCCGATTTATGATTTATTTCGTTTTGTGACTTCAGGGGTTTGTTCAATGCTGTGTATTTAAGGATCGAATGGATGAGCAGAAATTAGCCTCAAGTGCAGTAACTCGATAATGGCGTTAGATTTAAAAAGCTTTTAAGAAAAGCATGGCTAACAGAATATTCTTTGATGTAAATTATTTTTGCTGGAAAGTGGAAAGCGTTATGGAAATTGTTCTTATAATAATATTAACGATGTTTTTTAAAAAGTTTTAGTCAGTTGTCTCTTAATTTCTTCAAGAACGATTTTTTTTTTTCAGCAAAGAAAAAAATTATTTAACTTCTTTTTTTTTGCTTTATTCATATTTTATTCATTTTATACTCTCTTCATCTCGGTGAACAAGAAATAAAACAACGAAAATAGAACCTTTTTTTTTTTTGTCTTATTTTTATAAAATATTATATGGATTCATTCCAGAAACTGGTATACATCCAATTTTATTGTAACATACTAGTAAAATAATTGAATCTACCTTATATAATAAAAATTATATTTACCAAAGTGTGCAGATTATTTTTAAATGCGAATATGCTACAAAACAGTAACGGTTTTTATTGATTTATGTGTGTTTAAATCAAATTCAGCGGATACTAAATCGAGAACAAAAATATATTGCCTTCTCTTTCAGTAGAATTTTTTTTCTCCATTTCTGAATTTCACAGATGGTTTATACTTTATAATGAAACCTTCTTTCTGAAAAAAAAAACGTGAAGCATCAGTAAGCAAATTAATCTTTGGATTTCGGGGAATAGTTATTTTTTAATGTTTCTGATAAAATGCATAAAACTTTTTTTGAAGTATGGGTTTTGGGAAAGTACAAATGTTCATGAAAATAAAACTTACAAAGCTTCTTTATTTATAATGATTGTTTTATTATTCAAATTAAGATTGTTTCAACTTCTTTATTGTTCTTTCAAACTAATGTTTTAAGATCTTTTGTATCCTTTAAATTGTACTTAATAGAGAGATTGATTTTAACTGTGTTGTATATTTTTTAATAATTTCTGTTCATTTAAAACCATAAGCATAGTTGAAATGTTGCTTATTTTGATAATGACTGGTATTTATTACATAAATATAATATTCTTCATTTTTTATGAATAATTTTACAATCGGTTATATTTACTGGATAAGATTTATATTTCAGTTGGGTAAAAATACAAGGAAATAGTAAAAGGTTAGTGTAAACATAAAATTCTAATCTCACCTTTTGTAGTGAAAGGGCAAAAAAAAAAAAAAAAAAAGTAAAGAAAGCAAATGCTTGAAATGTTGTAATAAAATTGAAGTTTAGTAAAACTAAAAAAAAATAATTTAGTTTGTATAATTTTGTTTAAGTGTTAATAATAACATTTATATATTTAAAAGCAGATACAAATTCATATGCCCTCGAATGAATAGTTTCTTTAAAATGGATGAACATTATAACTCTTCGAATATCTGTAAATTTTATATTTTATGAAGTTTAGACTCTAAGTTTTTTCTTAAGTTAAAATAATAATATTTTGTAACTAGTATTATATTAATTCCTTGTTTAGTGTAGAGTTTTGATACGTGAGCTAGTGTGTAAGAAGACTTTTACTTCCATGAAAGTTATTATGGGCATCAATCACTAAATGAATATCGTAGAGAACTCCAAAATTCACTTTAAATGTCAATCACTTTTAAACCTTTTCTGCATTATTGGTTCTTGTCAGCAGTTAATCAACTGATTAACTGCTTGCTTTCAAAGATATTATAAATTCTTATAGATTTTAAAAATAAAACCTTTCGAAAGTTTAATGTAACAATTAATTGTATTAAAGTGTGAATAAAAATAGTTATTTTTTGTAGATATTTTCAAAAGTTAAGCCGTTTTAAGGTAGTAGCATAAGTGTTTCCATTAATAGCTAAATCATATTATCCAACTAAATTTTAATGAAAAAGCTGATATTTCTTAACATGAAAGCAATATATTAAACATTATCAGTTTTTTTCATTATTCCTTATGTATCGCAGGAGGAGTGCCATCACAATAGGAACGTGAATTGCAATAACATTATAACACCATTTTTTTTTTCAAAATATCAATTTTTTTAATTAATTTTAAAATAGAATTAAAATTTGATTTCCATAGTAAATAAATTTTTATTAAATTTTTTTATGCATAATCTACTCTATATGTAAAGACTATTTTCATATGAAAGTAATATAATGAATTTTAACAAAAATTAATTAAATTTTTTGAACAAAATGTTTAAATTAATAAAAAATAATTTTAAATGATTTTAAAATACTTTATTAAATTTTTTTTATGAAATTTTTGAGAAGTTTTCATATATGCGTACATAGATAGACAACTATTATCTTGCTCGAAAAATCTTGCATTGCCCCAATAAAATTGGCTGAACTGACTTAAAACTTATTCTCTGAAAAATTATTCTAAATTTTAAATTTTCTCTTCAAAATTATTCTAAATTTTATATTTTTCTCTTAAAAATTATTCTAAATTTTATATTTTTCTCTTAAAAATTATTCTAAATTTTATTTTCACTGTAAATAAATTTTATAATTTATTATATGTTTGAAGTATTCTATATGTAAAGACTGTTTTAATATAAAAGTAATATAATAAATTTGAGCAAAAGATAATTAAAATTTAAAAAAATCTAATTAATGAAAATAATTTTAAATGATTTTAAAATACTTTATTAAAAATTTTTATGAAACTTTTAAGAAGTTTTTTTATTTATGCACACATGGATAGACAACTATTATCTTGCTCGAAAGTCTTGCATTGCACAAAGAAAATTGACTAAACTGTATTAAAAATTATTCTCTGAAATTATTTTCTTCTTTTCTAAAGAAAGTAACTTGTAAATACATAATGTTGTGCTTAAGTGTACATTTAGGTCTTTCATCAGATCAAATCAAAATGAAGAAAAATAATATTCACTAAAATTCTAAGAAAAAATGATTGGTAAAGAGATGACACATTTTAATTTCCTTAAGAAAATTGATTTCATAATTGTGTCAGAAAAATGAATCAATTTTGTTTAATAAGTGTCTCTTAGTTTGACACATTCCACCAATATGAATTTTGGACATTATTAATTTTGTACTCATAGGAACTTTTGTTCTAGGAATTCTCTTTATTAGTTTCCACATTTTTTATTAACGCATAAAATTAATATAGCAAAAAAAGGAAATGTAACACTAAATTATTGTAGACTTTGGAAAACTTTGACTTATTTCAAACATTATACATCTTTGATGTGTGTCATAATTTTCAATTTGATCGTGTTAAAGAATTATGCAATTAGCTAAGTAAGCAAGACGACATAGTAAAATATTAACTGGAGAGTTGTAACATCTTACTGATTATTTTGTACGAAAACTAAAAATAACTTTTAGTATCGTGAATAAAAATACCTAAAACCTTTTAATGTTTCCAAATATATTATTATGCAAATAAATTTATTCTTGATTTCAAACGATTTGAATAAATGTTACATTTTATAACAGGAAACCCAATATAAATTAATTAAAAAATATATAAAATACACTAAGAAATGATTCCCAATTTTAAAGAACATTTTATTATTGAATGTCAGGAATTTTATTTTCCGACGCAATTACTCTTAACTTATGATAAATTAGTACTTATCTTGAAGTATTTCCGTTATAAAACTGAAAATATACTTTTGCCAAAATATTTTATTTACTTAATGTAATAAATTAGCTAAAGTTGTGTAACTGAAGTAAATATATAATTGATTGAAAACTAACCTTTCTGCGATATTGCGCTGACAAAAAAAAACACCGTAATCATAATCTTGGAGTTCTATCCAAATACGTTTTCTTCTTTTTAAAAGCTTAGTTTCAGATAAAAATAATTTGGAAAGTGGAAAAAAAAATACACGCGATATATATGAAGGCAATAAAAAGTTATTTTATAAAATTATTTACCTTACG
Source organism: Caerostris extrusa (assembly GCA_021605095.1). NCBI lineage: Eukaryota > Metazoa > Arthropoda > Arachnida > Araneae > Araneidae > Caerostris > Caerostris extrusa. The sequence continues at coordinate 71,013 of BPLR01005015.1, forward strand.
AAAGCTGTTCTGTAAAAAAAAATAAATAAATACTCATGATTTAAGATTATATACACCATAGCCACAAAAATAAAAACACATTTGTGCTAGCATTGTTAATGAACACATAATAGAACACATACACACACACACATATATATATATATATATATGAGAGTGAGTGTGTGTGTTATTTAATTGAAAACTCTAGTATAAATAATATAGGAAATATAAATAAAAGATACATATATTATAAAGAATAATTAATAAAAATAATAATAATTATAATTTTAAATAATAAAGTTATAATGGTAATATATTTATTTACTTATTATCTTGCTATGCATAGAGGGTTTAAATGAATGTGACGTAAACTAATAAAATAAATGTAAATGACTGTAAACGTAAGTAGCTTGCATAGTTAATTGTGGACACACACACACACATATATATATATATATATATATATGTCAGAGAGAGAGGGATGTACACTTTAATGAATGCTTACAAGTCTGTAGTTTTAACTAATTTAAGTATTATAAATTTTATATTTAGTAAATTAAATTTAAATTTAGTTAATTCTTACTAAAAGCTTTTTATTTGATGTAGATTTCACAATAATCAATTTTTATTTTATGAAAAATGTATTCCTAAAAGTGCTTTTATGGAAATTTTCTCAGAGAACTATTCACTGAATTATTGTAGCAATTAATCCATGCTTCCAGGCTTTCACTATTTCAGATATTTAATTAGGCTTGAGATTCTTTTGAACCTATTGTCATGTGACGTTATAAGTACTTAAGACATCCAGCTTTTGTCAGCTTGGCAGAATGTTTGACGCTTTTTAAACAATAGTCGCACGTTTAGAGAAAAAAATTAATTCGAGTAATCTTCACATCGTTAAAACTCCTCTCTGTCAAGATTATGCCATTGAACTAAATCCTATAAAATCATCTTTTGTGTCACACTATTTCTATTTTTAAGAACACGAAAAATTATTATTTGGAGGAGAATTAGAAAAGTTATTTTTTAAATTTTTTTGGAAAATGTTAACTTTGGAGATATTTTAAAATATAATAAATTATTCTCTGCATGACAAAAGAATTTGTATTTAATAATATGAAGAATGTTGGAAATTGTTTATTAACAAATATAATCTATCAAACCGTGTTTTATTCTCTCCTCAAACTAGCATATAGAAAAGAATTCTATTAAAAATCTGAAAACAGTACTGATATACTGTAGTATAGTTATGAACAAGTTTTTTCCTCTCATTTTATTTTCTGAATTGCAAAACTCAAAACAAATTCAATTCAATTTTATGTTTGCCATACACCCCTGTTTTTTTCTTATCTCTTAGTTACAATAGAAAGTGTTGCCAGGGAATTTGAAAAACTTGTATAAATGATTTTTTTTTCTAGACTGATAAATTTTACTTTTTATTACTTTACAGATATTGAACTTGCGAGAATTGGGAATTTTAAGTCCTTTGTAGGTATTTTGCACGTGTAATATAACACGTTGAAGTCTAGCTATTCAAATAAAACAAAATTATCCGATACATTTGATTATTCAGTTCTGTAACTTTTATCTGATACTGCAAAGGGTATTTCAATCGAAAAAAAAAAAGAAGTATTGATAATATTTTTATCAAAAAAAAAAAAAAATTCCTTACAATTTTTTAGTTTTATTTCTATTCTCTGTTTAATGTAAGAAAATTTTATTTGACAGACTTTAAATTTTAATATGCAATTCACAAGTTTTACTCTGTACGTCAGTAGTATACAAACTCGCCTTCCTGTTTATAACAAAAAAAAAAAAAGGTTTTATCACACTTTTTGATCTTTTTTCATTATTGAATGCCCTCATTACTATAAGAATTATGTTATTGAGTTTATTTTATATAACAAGTCATGCAGTTTAATAGTTAACTCGAAATTAAAGTATTCAGAATATTATTTGTTGCAGTTTATCTAATTTATTTAGTTGCAACGGTAATTAACCACAAATATTAAAATTCTTATCGCAAAAATAATCAAGTGTTTTCATGTTATCGATAGCATAGATAGAAAACTTTTCAAAAAATGCTACTTTCTTTTGTCAAACAAAAATGGATAAATAAGCATTGTTGTGAAAGGAACCAAATTTAAAAATTGTGAAACTAAAAATTACAGTTACAAATTACAAATTATTTATTAGTAATTTTGAAGTGAATAATTATTTAAATTTAGCTCACGAAACGTTCTTTCATTTGGATGTTTCCCCATTAATTTTGATTAAATTTACTGACAATTAATTTTATTTACATTCTATTTAATTAAAATTATTTAAATTTTATTTGTAGAATATACCTCATGTTCGCATCAAGCATTTTAAAAATCATTGCCATACGGTATAATTTTTAATACACTAAAGATAATATTTTTAAAACAAAATAGCTTTCTTTCCTTACTATTATTAAATATGCATATAGCATATTTATCCTTGTATTTTTTTTTTATTTTTCGGTTTGAAGAGTAAATTTCATAAACTATATGTATTCAATATGAAGTTATTTATAAATATTCTGTGCTAATTTAGAAAGAGAGTTTTCATTACTGAAATAATAATTGAAGTTTATTTTGATAATAAAAATTCACAATGAATTGAATTAAATTTGTTCGTGTCTCATGTTTTTACTTGGTATGTATGTTTCTATAAATAACAATGAAATAATATTGAAAAACTTTTAACAGAATAACAATAATACACATCTTCTAGAAACAAACTTTTATTAAATAAGATTAATAGCAGGGCCTAAAAGCATATAAAACCAAAATTCTACAGCATACATTAGACAAGTCAAGCGTCAAGGAATTGTAATGACAATAATCAAGTGGTTCAATGAATTAACTGAAGATGAATTGACTACTTACTGAGGAGGATTCTTTTTTATTTATAAAGAAATTTTATCCATGAGTCTCGAAGTTTTTTTGTTATAAATATTATTTAAAAAATTAGCTTATAGAAGGTACTCCAATTTCTTGGCCAAATTGCTTAATTTAAGAATGTTAATTTGTTCCATGGTAACCTTCATAGTTAACATATATTACTATACAACAAAAATTATTTTCGAAACTAATACAATCTAATCAATAATTTAAGTTATAAACAACTGTAAAAATTATTTTTAAGTTTAAACAATTTTTACATATTATTCAGAAAATTATGAGGCAATTTAAAAATAAAAATAATTAATGGAAACAAAATGCAAGAACACTTTTTATATGAAAGAGAGATAAAGATACCATTTAAAAAGTCATGTCTTTTACTTTGATTCATAGAGAAATTTAAATGCTTTTTATTATTTATATTTTATTATATCTGTAATTTTTTTTTGCTCACAATTAAAAAAAAAGTTATTGTTTTTAAAATTAATATATAAGAATGGATTTAGTATTTATCATATCTTTATTCCTCTTGTTTTTTTATTTTTATAAATTCAATAAGGTATTAAGTTTTAAATCAAATATAAACATAACTAGAAATTCTTTCAAAACTTGTAACACTAATAAAAAATTTTAAAAGGAAAGTTAATGGCACGTAACTATTTTCTTTGCTTGTAAGCTTATAACTTGTACGTAAACTGAAATGACTTACTTATAGTCTCAGAAAATAAATGATCAAATACAAGCAATAATAAAAATATACTTGACTAATTTAACTGGTTTTTAAAAAACTTTATAAAACATTGTTAAAATTTCAAATTATATTAGGTCATTTATATTATTTTTGATTCTAGAATTTTCTGTAAACTCTTCGCAATTAAAACCTTCAAATTCCGAAAACAATACTTTATTTTATTGTATCCCTCACCACCGAAAATAATAGAAATGTCAATTACTGAATTTTCAGATGTATCATTGTCTCTTTGAATGATAATGTTTATTTTGGAGATAATCTGTCAGTCTGATATTTGAATTATCTATTTACATTGAAAGTCTTGTCACGGTTTATGTCATAAAATCAATTATATTGCATAAAATATATGGTAATAGTTTGTAGATGAGTTAATGATTAATACTCAAATACATTACATTTTTTTTGATTAATGTGTATAAATAATTATTGCCGTCATGCTAAGAATAGAAAAAAATTCTTCAAACTGATCAGTACATTAATAAAAGTGAAAATTTTTAAAAATTAACTGAATTATTTTTTTATAATTTCTTTTATGTCTACCAACATCCAAATTCTCTTATTCATAAATTTCAAAATATCTTTTTAATTTTATTATAAGTAATTTAAAACTAGTTATAGTTTTTTTCTTAAATTATCAGATTGTATTGTTTTGATAGAAGATGACAAAATTAGTTAAACGGCTTTTATTTAATAGTTCATTTAGAGAGATAATTATGATTAAATAAACAATTTGGAACAGCAAGAATAGAAATTATTAAGTAGTAAGATCTCAGGTTCTGCCAACTCTTTTCTTTTACCATGAATGTTCTATTATAATATATAAATTAAAATACGAACCTTATTTTAGAAACAAATAATTATAATTTAAATTTTTGTGTATAATTTCAAGAATTTGTATATCATGATTTTTGTTGAAAAGGACATAAAGGACTTCTTTTCGAGATTCAAACATAATACGATACATGAATCCAGAAGAATATAATATATAAGATCTTAATGACTGTCTTTCCCATGTTGTTTTTCTTTATAATTCACATTTTGATAATTATATAATTTAATAAATTCTTAAACGTATGAGCAACATTGTACATATGAATGTAACTAAAGAAAAAAATCTATCTGTACAAACCTGTTTTTTATTTTATTTTATATCTTTTTTTCCAATAATTTTACATTTTATTTGGAATTTTATTAATTTCAGAAGCTTTGAATCCCATCCGATATCCTGATAAAAAGAATTTCATATAAAGAAAAAAAGATTACACAGATAAGAACAAAAAAATCATTTTCTTTCCTGTCTAACTTAATTCTTTCAACAAAATAACAACATTTACTCAAAAATTTGAAAACGGAATTGCGTATTGAAAAAGAACATGTCAGAAAAGTGTGATTCTGCTTCAAAAAATGTTTAAAAAAAAAAAAAAATAAATAAAAACTTAGAATAAAGCAATTCACTGAAGATTCAAAGTTTAATATCTGTCTACGCTGCTGGTAAAGCCTTCCTTTATATTTGTTGGACTGCATTAAACAAAACACAGATGCGCAATGCACAAAAGGCTAAAAAATCTAAAGCCTTGAGCTCAATTCAAGTGAAAAGCTTTGCTGTCAAACGACCAACAGAGGTCTATGACGTGTGTCAATTCCAAATGCCGATATTTTTTTCTCTTATCTTTCAGAGTTATCACTTATCCCTCTCCACCTCTTCGTAATCGAAGAAAGTCTGTCCTCGATGGAAAAATCGATCTTTCTCTAAGCACCTCTTGATAAGAAAAAAATGGGTAATTTACATTGTTCCAGTCGGTGCTGCATTTTAAACTTTTTTTTTCCTCAAGCACCAGCTTTTATCTCCCAAAGAGCATCCAACGTAATGAGAAAGATATTGGCTTTTCATGCTCAGCTTTTAACCTCTTCTGTTTGTTTTGTTCATTTAAAAGAGGTTAAGTCGCTTCAATTTTGAGTTATTGGCGTTATCTTAAAACGCAGATTGAATGAATGGCAAAGAACGAAGGGTTTCGCCTTTCGAAATGCGAGAGGATCTTTTATCGTACGGTTAACAGTCACAAGTAAAATATAGGGTCATCCTCTCATGAGCATAACTTTGAGTCTCATTTAGTGTTGTTTTGAGAGATGTGTGAATATAGATAATCGATGTGTTTACTTATGCTTCAAAATGCTTGTTTGATTTACCCTTTAAAGCTTATTGCTTAATCTTGGGCTTCAAAGTTTGATTTTTTTTATTTAAAAGCTTATGATTTTTAGAAATTTTTTTTTTTTGTTCAGCTTTTTCTAAATATTTATAATGTTTATTTTCTGAAATGAAAGAGCTTTATTAAGAAAGAAGTTATTTTCGGATTTTTTTCCTTTTTGTTGTATGCTAAACTCACTTTATGTTTGTGAGTTCGTACTTTTTTTTCTTTATCCATTGTAATCTAATAATTCTAATAAAGTTATGTTTTTTTGTTCATTGTAATCTAATAATTCTAATAAAATATTCTTTTATTCATTGTTATCTAATAATTCTAATAAAATTGTCTTTCTTTATTCATTGCAATCTTCTTTATAAAATTAACTTTCTTTTTATTTATTGTAATCTTCTTTATAAAATTTAAAATGTGTAAGTAATCCAAGTTTTCAAAAAATTGTATACACATCTTAGGATACGTGTTTAATTTTTGTTATTTTGTTAATTTTACGGCAAATTCTTTGATTAAATATATTTAAATTAATAACAAAAATAATAATAATAAATAAATAATTTTTGAATTATTAAATTAACCTAAAATATATTTTAAAAATTCAAAAATCACTTATAGTTCATTGCTCCTACGAGTTTAATGTCATTCAGAAAATTCTATGTAGCCCTCTTTTAATAATGCGACTACTAAGAATAATGCGACTATTACGAATAATGCGACTATACTATGACTTAATAATGCGAATATTTCCTTTTATTCTTCGTTTCATCCTAATTGTAAGTTGCTTCTTTGGTTTATTCAAAAATGACAAACATGATCATATTCAACAATTACATATGCTAATAAAACATTGTTGAATATTATGTTAATTTTGTTGAATTATGAATATTATATTAATATTAATGAATCATTATTACAAATGTTTAATAATTTTTTTTAAAAATTCAGAAATTAAATTTATTATTATTTTTTTAAATTTCAAAATATTATTTAGTAAATCACTCCTTATACACGAAAACAATTTGTGATAATTTTACAGATATTCAGAATTCACACTAAAATCGGATACCCTCTGTACTATGAAATTTAAACTTTGGTATTCTATAAATATTTAAATTCTGTATTGTTTATTTAAATAATTAAAGTTACGAGTTACTGCGAGTTACAAGTTTTCTCGCAGTGTGTGCATACTTCTTTTGTTTATTACTTGCAAAGTATTGTTACAATATTTAAATATTAAATAATCATAATTGCTTTTTAAAAATCAATTATTACAATTGAGCACTATATAAATATTCATTATTTTAATTAGAATATCTGTTGCCTTTGTATATAATGTCAGTGTTTTGTTTAATTGCTATATAAATTAGTAAATTAATGACTTTTAATTTTGACTAGCCATACTAACAGATCTTTTCATCTATTTGTTTTCTGTCTAAAGCTTTAGGATAGTAAATATTATTCTTTTTTTTTCAAATTTCTCAGAAAAAGAAAATAGATTTTATTTGATTCAGTTAACTATTGCTAACGCTTTCAATTGAATAATGCATTGAAAGAATTAACAGACAATAATGCTCTAGATTTTTAATGTTGAAACATATATTTTTATTTAATCTATTATGTATTAAACATTATATATTACTGTTTTAAATTTTCTTTTAAAAATAGGATTGATATTAATGCATAAAATTTTAATCGTGTGCAAATTGTTATTTATTTAAATAAGTCTGCACATTTTAAACTTGTTTTTGCAACGCATTAGTTTTTTGTTGTCAAATACGATCAATTTATTTCGCAAAATTACTGCTTCGTTTAATCTTAATGTTGAAACTGTTATAGCTTTTAAAAGTTTTATTCAAGTGAATTTTTTCAATGCATTAACTTTTTTGTTGTCAAATACGATCAATTTATTTCTGAGAAATTACTGCTTCGTTTAATCTTAATGTTGAAAAATGTTATTGCTTTTTTAAAATTTTTAATCAGGTGAATACGTTGCCATTAGGGATTTATTTCATTAAAGCGATTCCTAAAAATTTAATTTGAAATTAAACAAAATGTTTAAATCATTAATTTAAAATCGAACACTTTTAAAGAAACAATGTTTCCTTCAATAAATATTTTTTTATATTGATGTCTTCGTTTTGAACGATGTTTCACGAATAAGTTCTGAATGAGTTTTTCATCCGTGATAACTTTCAAGTCTAGCGTTTGATGTTATACGTAAGAAAATTCGAAATCTTTTACCATCGAAACTAAATGCTCACTCATATCGTATACTCATATCGATAACGTAGTAGACCATCGAAACTAAATGCTCTCTCATATCGTATACTCATATCGATCAGGTGGTAGGCCATCGAAACTATGGTCACTCATATAGATCAGGTGGTAGACTATCGTAATTAAATGCTCACTCATATCGATTAGGGGGTAGACCTTCGTAAGTAAATACCACTCATATCGTATATTCATATGGATCAGGGGGTAGACCATCCTAACTAAATGCTCACTTATATCGATCAGGTGATAGATCTTCGTAACTAAATACTCACTTATATCGTATACTCATATCAATCAGGTGGTAGACCATCGTAACTAAATGCTCCCTCATATCGAAATTCATTATTGAATCCCGTTTCAGAAATCTGTGACTGCATCTCTCGCTTCGAGCAATATTCTATCTATTTGCTCAACTTTTTCATTATAATAATTTTTAAATTTATAGTTTTTAATAAAGTTTCTCATTGAGATATATCCTTTCAAAATATATAAATACATATTCCTATATATGCTTTTATAAAAAATCACTATGAAAAAACCCTTTTATAATTAAAAACATTTTTAAAAATCCATCATATTTCATTTAAGTAGTGTGTATTTCAGTTTTATCAAACTAAGATGCATTATTCTATACAAATACCATTAGGTCTGTGGTCACAAAAAAAAAAAAAAGAAGAAAAGAGCATGCCCATCAAAAAGGCTTAATTTCTTCTTTTCCTCTCACTTTCTTCTTCTCGCTTTACATTAGCACTCCATTTCCAACTCTCTTGTTACAATTTCCCTTCTTTTCTCCCGCCCTTCAGCAATTCCTCCTCTCTATAATTCCCACTCTTATTTGTTTTCCCTCTGCTCCACCCTCACTATCCATCCCAAATCTCATCTACTCGGGAAAGTTGCACATTCCTTTTACTTCGATAAATGAGTTACGCCGATAGTTTCATATTTTTTGCTTGAATTTCGTTGCTTTTTTTTTCTTATTTCTTGCTTCCACAGAGAGGGAGAAACAAACAAGACTCCTTTCCTTTACTTGCTGGCGGTGGGAAAGGTGTTACTAAAGTGGAGTATGGGAGCCTTTCCAATAACTGCTTGCGAATACTGATGTGTTTATGTTCATGTGCTTAAGATACAAAGTGGGATGCGAGGGAAGTTCTGTATTTCTATAAATTCGGTAAATTTTGCAAGAACTTGAGAGGAGAGTTGGGAATAAATAAATCCACGTCGATAGTGCTCTTGGCAAAATCAAATTATGGGGGTGAGTCTTGGATTTTTTTGTGTCAGGAATAATAGTAGACTTACAGAAATTTAAATGGATATATCACAGAAAGGTTGTGCCTTCTTTACATTTATTGATTAGAATTCATATTTCATAACTATTGTTATTCATTTTTGCATATATTAAGTATTCTATTAAGAGCTATTTAATTAATCTGTTTAATTTCTAATATCTTATATTTTTTATTACATGGAACATACTTTTCTATAACTTGTTCACGATAAAATAACTATTTCGTTTAAAGTATTTTTTTGTAAAATAAAACTATGCGCATTGTATAAGAATTGTAAACAAAATTGGGCTTCTTCTGTTAGAAAAACAGGTAGAAACAATACAACATAAATGAAATTGGAATTAGATATTCAAACTATACACATTATATATAAAGCTCATGCAAACCATTTCCGTGCAGATCATGCCGGCAACAATACTGAATACCCTTTGGGTCCAACTACATTCATATATTTTTCCCTGGACCTTTTTAAACTTCTCCGTATTACTCTCATTTTATATAATCTTTTTTCTATCATAAGGAAGATGAATGTTCTGGAATTTTTCTTTGCTATTCTTCCGTCTGTAAGAGGTTTCCATTTTTTTCAATATTTGTGGTCAAAGACATTCAAGAATCTTCATTTTCATCTTTCTGTGGTCCAGACTGAAGAGTCTTTTTGAACCTGTCGTTTGTTACACTTAGTTGCATAAAAACTTCTTAATTTATTTTTATAAAACTAGATGAAATGAATAAAGCCTAACTATTCATAAACTGAACACATAAATCTTTGAAGAAGTATGTCATTTTCCAAAATCGACTATTTGATAAAAATAAAAATAAAACTAGAGAGCGATTTGTATGAGATGCAGCCCAAAGTCAACAATGTTTCAATGTGGTCTGTTGATTGCTTTCAACAGTAATTCAAGAATGTCTGGCGATGTTTAAGGTGTTAATGAGATCTACGAACTCCGTAGGAAAAAATATTATTAGTCTCTCAAACTTGCTCCAAAGTTTATAGGACTTGAAGAAAGATATTTCAAAGCAGTGATACATCTTTCTCAAGTATTCAAATGACCAATTGAATTTAGATTTGTAAAGCAAGCTGGCTTTCCCTGTACTCATTATTTCCTGTCATTTTTTTACTCAATTATTTTTCCATTACTTGAAGGAAGTGTCTTCATAGAAGATGAAATTTTCATGTATCAGCGCTGATTATAAGTGTATACATAGTCATCAAGGCTATTGCATTTAATAACATGAACAGCTACGGTTTCTAGTTTTGTGCTACTAAAATTTGTCAATCTATTACAGAAATTTGATCCTGAACATAAATTTTCTTTTTCAAATGGATCTCTTTTCAGCAATAATAATACTGACTATATTGCTCTATTCATATTGGATAATACATATTTCTCTCTTGGTTAAATCACCATTGGTCTGTATTCCAGTAAACATGCTGCCATACCCTCTGCAAACACTATAGTAAGACGTAAACAAATGGTTGGATTATTTATGAAAGGATCTGCTTTGGGTTAATTTTTATCTAAGAAAAGTATTATCTTTCAACCAAAGTAATATTTCATTTGCGTTGATGTAGAGGTCTTGAAGGCTAGGGAAAATAATTGCATGTATTGATTAATTGTTATTTAAATCCGCTAATCCCTGCAGAAGCCCATTGTTTAGTTAGGAAATAAATGACAAAATGTCATCTGTTAGGCCTCTGTTCATCTCTATATGACTTATTTGTACATTAACTATAATAATGTGTGCTTCTCCCTTCCATTCCTCACAGTTTTTAGCAATTCTAACAAATTGATTGCATCAGATGTTTTATAAATGCGATCATGAAAATTTCTCCCCCTTGACTCTTTTATTTCCACTTAGAAAATATTTTGAAAGACATAGCTTTCTGCGATAGAAGACATATGATTCATACTAGATATACCTTCATTATAGTATATCTTTCTAATGTAGAAATTTTATTAAATTAAATTTATTTTAGTTTAAAATTCAAGTTTTTTCAACTCAATTTACCTATAGATTGTAATTAAAATGTCAACCAATGACATCGTGTAATATTTTATTTAAAATACATATTTAGCATATTTTTTTCAAAATATATCGACATTTTGCATCAAGTGATTTATTTTTTATAAGACTTAAAGTGACTTGTGATTTATTTAAAATGACATGCAACTATTATTTAAACTATAATCAATTAATCTTTTTAATCCAGAAATGAAATTGTACTAATCCGAAGTAATTTTATATATAATAAAAAACAAGAACTAAAAATTGGAAAAAATATTAAGACTTCATATGATTAAGAAAATATTAAGATTTTGTTATCAAATGTTTTTAACTGTTTTTAAACAGACTAAAAACACATGTGAATATTATGAAAATTAAAAATTTTGTAAATTAGTGTAATTTTTCTTTTGGAAAAATCAACTTAAATAAAACATTAAGTCGAATATAATAAAGATATGTTTCCTGTAGTGAAGTCCCACACACTACTTATGTTTAAAATATTGATAAGAAAAGGTTCTTCACTGTCTTTTAACTCAGAAATTCAAATGGTATAAATACATTTCACTTCAATCTGTAAATGGCATTTCATATAAAAATTAAACTCAATAATCTCTAAGACAGACACTGAATTTTTTATTTCAGTTTTATTTGAAATCTCGCTTTATATATAAAATTGGGCTTCTATGATAATTTTGATCTTAAATTAAACTTTCTCTACTAGTAATTAGAATATCTTGAATGAGACCGCTACAAATTACAAGTACTTAACGAGTCAATGATGTCATTTTCAATTCAAAGAGAAACTAATTCGGACAAATTCTCCTTGCAAATGTTGGAGACCTCATAAATATTCCACTCACTTTTAAGTAAATGTCTTATTATGTAACGTTTCATTTTTAAATAAGCTGAAGTCTTTGATAAATTATCGGTGGAACAAAAATTTATTAAATGTAATTAAGAGCTCTTGTACTTAAAGGGAAATTTTTGGGAAACGGTATCATTTATCAGATATGCTTCTTAAAAAATGATGTAACATTGTATAACAATTACTTTTTATTCCATGTATAATAATTATTTTAAATAAAAGTTACAGAATGTTAAATTATATTATCTATTGAACAGTATAAACGTAAGGTGATAGGCATTTATCAAGCATAGTGGATTTTCAACGATTTCTTAAGAATTTCTACAATTATATTCCACCGAAATATCCCTTAAGTAGGATATTTCTGTACAAATTTCTAAAGAATATAACTTAAAAAGGAAACGTAATCAGAGAATTTATCTTTAAATATAAACTTTTAGTTTCATTCGAGGAAGTATTTAACTAACATGGTATTCATCTGTTGTTGTTTTGCTATGGCGGGCATTTTGATACTTGATTTCCAATTACAACACCAGATGTATAGCAGATTCAGCTTTACCCAGAGTGTTATACTATCCTACCATATTGCCTTCTACGATCCCTGCTACACTGCATCCACACTTTGCCACCACTATCTATCATGAACAACTTTTGGGTAGCATCAGAAAAAGAAGATACACATCCTACTCAACATCACATTGAATTTAAGGATCTTCACCGAGAATCTTCCCCACAAGGATTTATCAATTCCAAAACTCCAAAACACCTTAGACACGGAAGGATTTGACTGGGGGTTACTTATGGGTTTCGAATCAAGATCCTTTAATTTGTAAGCCCAATGTAACAGATAAGTAATAGATTCAGCTTTACCAGAGTGTTATACTATCCTGCCATATTGCCTTCTACGATCCCTGCTGCACTGCATCCACATTTTGCCACCAGTATCTAGTATGAACAACCTCAAAGGTAGCATCTTAAAAGGATGATTCGCATCCTACTCACCATCACATTGATTACAAGGATCCTCACCGAGAATATTCTCCATACGGATTTAACAAATTCATCACCACCTTAGACACGGAAGCTAAAAGGCTGGAGATCACTTGTGGGTTTTGAGTCAACTCTCTTAATTTGTAAGCCCAATGTGCTATCCATCATGCATCTCTGGCATTATTCCTTTACTATTACTGTTATTTATAAACAAAAACTACTCAAGGAATATTTTACAGTTTATAACTTTTAGTTTATCTAAAATATACTAAAAGTTATACATTACATAAAATCTACAACATTTTTCCACGCTAAGAAAATTGCTGGAGTTTTTAAAAACATATGTATAATAAAAGCCCCTAGGTATTATTAAACTATAATCTGAGCATTATTAAAATCTTTGAAGTAAAATCGCTGTATTGCACATTCCTTTGTTACACTGATCTTGGACCGATTTGCTTTGTTTTAACGAGCATAAAAATAAATTTCAGGCGCCTAACGATAAAAATTTTTAATTGGCCTGAGTAATCCTCAAATTCCTTAATGCATGAATGTAAAATAATCCGTAAATCTTTTAAAGTGGTGCTTTTGTAACAGGCAGTAGCCGAAAAATATTTCTAATTAAGAGAAACTGGCGTCATTAATGAATTCAGATGATAGTTGCTGAATATGTTTCCTCCTAACTGAAAGAAAACAGTAGAAGAGAAACAAATTGGCCTTAATACATTGAAAAATATTTAGACTAACTGTTTTTATTTTATATCCAATTAGAATTTTTAAAATTATACAAATTCGTGTTAATAAGCATCACTTAAAATTATTTTTATTATTAAATTGTTATCACTTAAAATTATAAATAATAAGATGAACACAAAAATAATTCTTTTAAAATATTGATTAATTAAAATTTTGTTCAAATATTTTGCTATTCATAAATATGAAATTAAAAATGTTTTTATTTTGGTGTAATATTAGAGATTTCTTGTCGCATAATAGAAGTAGTAATATTTTAATATTTTTTTTATTGAGGTTAAATATTATTAGACAAAATTAATTTAATTATGCATTTTTCCAGTTGCAGAAAACCATAATTTCAGTGACATAATATTGATATACCAATCTATAAAAATTTTTCAAAGAAAGATTTTATCAGTAATTTTTGTAAAAGTAAATTACTTGATTTTAAAATATTATCTGAAGGAGTTTAAGATAAGTAAAAGTCTACTATTCAAGAAATCGAATGTTAAATATTGTATAATATTTTTATATTGAGAAAAGAATTTTGAAAACATTATCTAAAAGGAAAAACCTTTTGAAAACATGATTTTGAACGCATATCTACTGGTGCTTTAAACATAAGAAAATTCAATTTCCCTGATCATTAAAATTAACAAATAAATGATAACTACTACCCATTTTCCAACTTTTTGAAAAGAGAAGAAAATTTTTCAAATAACTATCTTGCAATAATAAACAACTCTCCAAGATAAAAAAATATAAATTTCAAAGGAATTTGGAAATGTACACAACTTGAAAAATTTTTTCTCTAAATTATGAACGTTAAAAAGTTATATTCATCATAGTCATCCAAGAAATATATATTTTGCATACGAGTAGGAAAGCTAATGACCAAATTGCCAGCCATCTCTGATTCTGACGATTCTTTTTGAGAAGTGCATCGAGCTTTCATAGATATCCCACTCAATTCTCTGACAGGCGTATAATCTAGTGTCTGAACTCAATCAGCATCAATCCTAAGATCCGCCCGAAGCTTTTGGACAGATCCACGCTCTAACATTATTAGGCAGACCGAATATTAGAAAGCATTTTTAAATTCCTTTTGGGAGGATGTCGAAGCACGGTCGGGAACAATTTCCTCATTTCCATTTTCTGACGTTCAAGAATGCCTGATAAATAAAAACCTGTAAAATCTCATTACATTTATGCTAATTCCTTCAGATCGTTATGAGTTATTCCGACAGATATCCTCTATTCTTGCAGCAAATACAACTCAATCGCGTTCTTCGATCTGAGCTTTTGATTGGATTCATTTCAGCGATCTATTGTTTGTGGATTTTTTTTTCTTTGCATACTTTTAGAGAATTCTTCCGTTTCTTCGGGTAAGTAATGAATAATAAATTGCGATGAGTGTAGAAAAGCTTTCAATGAATGGAATTAATTCTCTATTGAAAATTTCGACTCTTTCGTCGAAACGTGGGGATATTTATGTCTCTATTAAAAGACTCGTTTCTTTAGGAAAGACACACAATAGGGTTATGTATGCAAATTTTCTGTACAGGCTAACTCTCTTGGCTCCCATAGATTAAAATAATTGAGCGCTAAAGTCAGTTCTTAAACATGTTAAGGCTGATTATTTGCATACGAATTGGGATAGAGCAGAACACTATTATTCGGTGTCATGTAATGTTTCCTTTGAAAAAAAAAATAATGTTTCAAGTTTATAAATGGATTTAAGACATATAATTATAATTTAATTCATTCATCCTTATTGAATCAATGTAATTTGGGAATGACTTTTGAAGAATGCACTTTGATAATCCCATGTCTCTTTTTCCGCATCAGCACTTTTTAATGGATATTTCTTTTTACTGAGAATTGTATTGTTCCACAGTTATTTGGCTTATATGTAGCTGCTTTTAACCGAATGAAACCACGTTTGTCATTATTGCCTGATCTAGATTTTTAAATGGCAGAGAAATATCTTCTTTCATTATTCTTTCTATCTAATTTTTGGTTGACGTTCAAATCCTAATGTCTATAAAAGTATAGTAATGAAATTCAGTGTGACATATTTTTTTATGGTTTAATTTCTAATCATTTGTTTGTGAGAAATAAATACAAATATTATGACAAAATGTTTTGGTCAAACAAGGTTAATCTTAGTTAAATTTTAACTAAATAAATTAACATAAAAATTTAGTTGTATTTAAATTTAAAAATTCTTTAACATTCTAGAAAACATATCAATAGGGTTATTTGAAAATTCTTGTTTTCCTAATATGTGACAGGATATAAAAATTCAGAACCAAAGTCAAATTTTGAGTTCATAACTAGCTCTCAGCAATCAATGTCCATATTTAAAAATAGATAACTTGAGCCAATAAAGGACATTTTAAGATTACTGATTTCCATGACGATGGAAGGTGATGTTTAGTAATAATCTTAAAATTACTTCTTAGAGAGCACTGTTTTGAAACAAAAAGTGGCAAACACCAAAGTATGAAGAAATTAAAGCTGCCCTAATTTTCGGAAGGATAAAATATTCCGTACTCTGTGAATTGTTTCCATTGTTCAAATAAAAGCGACTAATTTACCACATTTCTTTGAAGTCGATTCGCTTTAAAAATAGCTAAAGGTAGGGGACACTTTTGACAAGTGATCAAGTGTCCGTAGAGATTTTCAAATGCTTATTCATATGTGAATAAATTTTATACAGTCAAAGGAATATTATATGACTCTTACAGATATAATCACTACATTCCAGATACACATACAGATCCTTTGTTACAAACACTTACATGCGAGTCTTATAAATGTAAGCCTAAATTATAACACTTATTATGTTTGAACATATTCATAAATGCTTTTTAAGTTAATTGAACCAGATATTTTCAATTTATAAAAATATATACCAATGAAAATTTCATTTAACTTTATTAACATGCACAAAATAAGCGTTTTATTTAGCATTTATATTATTCGTCGCTTATTTAATTAATTATTTAATTAATTAATTTTTATTCATCCCTTATTTAAGTAATTAATTTATTTATTTTTATTCATCCCTTATTTAATTAATTACTTTTTTTTTATTCTTCCCTTTATTAATTTTTAAGAATCATCAATTTCTTAACAATTAACAGAATAATATTTTAAAAGTTAATGGAATTATCTTTAAAAAGTTTTCAAAAATACCAGTAACAGAATCGAATAAAATTTTACTTTAAAAGCGATACGGATTTAAAGGTTTTACTCTAAAAGCATCTTTGAATGCTTTTCTTTTTTTTTTTTGTTGACGCAATGTTCGACTGTCACGTTGCCGACAAAATATTACGATGGCACGATCGTTATATAAAGAGCATTATTCACCTCAACACTAAAGAAAATAAGATCTCATTTTAATTTAAAACTCCGAAATAAAATCCTTGCCACTGGCAAAATAGCTTACTTTTTTATTTTAGTGAAAGTTTTAAATCCATGCCATAGAATACTGGCGCATTGAATATTTCCACAAAGGCCGTTTAGCTGCTTGATTTTTATAATGCATCCCAAGATGCATATTTAGGAAACCGATTTTAGCATCACTAGAAACAAATGTATGCTGAAGCAAGCGTATAAAATAAAATACGCCATAGCCATAGCTTATTTTAATCTTTTTAGCTATATTTTTTTTGCAGTAGAAGTTTAGACTACATTCTAAGTTACTCGTATATAAAGTAAGTGAACGCGGAATTTTATTACGCTCTTTAGACCGTCATTTTATGTTAAAGGAGGTTTTTATATAGTATGCCATTTAAAGTTACAAACCACTACTTATTGTACATAGTAAAAAATTCTGTTGCCATTTCTTTTTAATTCTGTGCTATAAAAAGTATTTGAGTATTTTTGCTAAAGTTTACTATGTGATTATTTGCGTTATTTACATATGCAAAAAGAAATTCTATGGAAAGAGAATTTATTTTAACAATACTCAGAACTGAGATTTTGCTTTAAAAATAATAAATGCGACATTTAAACCGAGTATATTATTTTTACTTTATTTAATTTTATGGAATGTACCTTGTTATATTTTTGAAACATACAAAATTACAACTAACACACATTATCGATATCTATAATTGTCAGTCTCTCTCTCATATTTTGAAAGTTTTTCTTTTATACAAATTTACATAGATCCACAGATTTTATCTAATTTTCAAGTGAATCTGAATGTTGAATCACGGAAAATTTTAAAGTTATTACCATTTCATTCCATCTGATTTT
Source organism: Caerostris extrusa (assembly GCA_021605095.1). Lineage (NCBI taxonomy): Eukaryota > Metazoa > Arthropoda > Arachnida > Araneae > Araneidae > Caerostris > Caerostris extrusa. Next base: position 89,303 of record BPLR01005015.1, read on the forward strand.
TAGTAAGAATGTCAGTATTTTATTAAATACTACAGTAAGCATTATAATTGAATCACTGACTTCAAAAACCATACGAGTCATTATTTCTTTTTCAAAATTGATTCATGGGATTTCTCTAAGTGATTTATGTATTTCTAAGCAATTCTCATTCTTAAGAAATACCAAATGCTCAGTTAATTTAACTGCATGTTTTCAATTTATAAAAAAAATATACCAATAAATGTTCCATCTAACTCTTATTAAAGTTAAATAGAAAAACTAAGTGTTTTATTTATAATTTATTTTTATTCTTCCTTTATAATGAATTTTAAGAATCATCGATTTCTTAACAATTAATAGAATAATATTTTAAAAAGTTAAAGTAAAAGTTATCTTTAAGAATTTGCAACATATACCAGTTACAGAGCCGAATAAAATTTTACTTTAAAAAGCGATACCGATTTAAAGGTTTTACTCTAAAATGCATCTTTTAATGTTTTTCAGTTTTTTTTGACGCAATGTTCGACTGTCACGTTGCCGACAAAATATCACGATGGCACGCTCGTTATATAAAGCGCATTATTCACCTCAACACTAAAGAAAATAAGATCTCACTTTAATTTAACCTCCGAAATAAAATCCTTGCCACTGGCAAAAATAGCTTACTTTTTTTATTTTAGCGAAAGTTTTAAATCCATGCCATAGAATACTGGCGCATTGAATATTTCCACAAAGGCCGTTTAGCTGCTTGATTTTATAATGCATCCCAAGATGCATATTTAGGGAAACCGATTTTAGCATCACTAGAAATAAATATATGCTGTAGCAAGCGTATAAAATAATATACGCCATAGCCATAGCTTATTTTAATCTTTTTAGCTTTATTTATTTTTTGTAGTAGAACTTTACTAGACTGCATTCTCCGTTACTCGTATATAAAGTAAGTGAATGCGGAATTTTATTACACTCTTTAGACGGTCATTTTATGTTAAAGTAGGTTTTTATATAATATGCCATTTAAAGTTGCAAACCACTACTTATTGTACGTAGTAAAAAATTCTGTTGCCATTTCTTTTTAATTCTGTGCTATAAAAAGAATTTGAGTATTTTGCTTAAGTTTACTATGTGATTATATGCGTTACTTACATATGTAAAAAGAAATTTTGTGGAAAGAGAATTTATTTTAACAAAACTCAGAACTAAGATTTTGCTTTAAAAATAATAAATGCAGCATTTAAGCCGAGTATATTATTTTTACTTCATTCAAATTTAAGGAATGTACTTTGTTATATTTTTTGAAACATACAAAGTTACAACTAACACACATTATCGATATCTATAATTATCAATCTCTCACATTTTGAAAGTTTTTCTTTTATACAAATGCATATAAATCCACTGATTTTATCTAATTTTCAAGTTTATCTGAATGTTGAATCGGGGAAGTTTTAAGCTATAACCATTTCATTGTATCTGATTTTTAGTAAGCATGCTAGTATTTTATTAAATGCCACAGAAAACATTATAATTGAATCACTGACTACAGAAACCATATGAATGCCCTACTCGATTCGTGGCTCAGGGGCAACTTGCGACGCTGGTCAGCATTTGGACTGAGGTTCAATCCCCTGGCGGCTTTGCTGTGAGACACTGTTTCAAAAACCGAGACTCAGTAGCTTTTGTGATGTTCACCTGGTGGGAATTTTCCGCGTTTTCTCCCATACGATATTCAAATACATGGTACTTCCCTCTAATAAAATTCTCCCGTAAGGCACTGCCGCCTTCTTCAGCGACTTGGAGCCAAGTTAAACTTCTACTTACGGGTGTTCCATCATAGCAGAAGCTACACATTTCCCTCCATTCATAAGTATATTACTCATGGGATGTCCGTCCCGCACTGCAGGCCACTGAAGATTAGACACAACAACAACAACCATATAAGTGATTATTTTTTTTTTCAAAATTGATTCATGTGGTTTATCAAAGTGATTAAGTATTTCTAAGAAACCATTAATTCTTTGTTTACGAAGATCAATGAAGTACAAGCAATTATCCTGTTAAAACGTTTTGCTTTTTAATATCGTCAAAACAAAGTATAAGGAAAAGACGATGAATAGAAACTGTGATTTATTATAAATAGAATCTGTCATTCTTAAGACATATCAAACGCTCAGAAATATTTATTCGGATTAAAACATATTTATAAATGTTTTATTAGTATATAAATTCGTTTAAACTAAATTTTAATGTATATGAAAAGTATAAGATTGATTTGTAATTGCAGTATGGATTGAGCAGTGTTTTGGGAATATATTGTGAAAAAAATCTATTTTCTTTTTTTTGGAATGGATTCCAAACAAGCTACGTTATTTATAGAATAAAGTGTTTGGTTTTTAAATCCGCAACGCATTTTCTTGAAGAAAAACTATCTTACAATGCGCTCAGGTGTTTGATGTCAGTGCCTTGAATGTGAAAGACGAAGGCTTTTAACTCTTAGAAAAATTTCAAAACACACTTTTGGCGAACTCACTTTTTAACGAACGATTTTCCTCTAAACAAAAACTTTTTTTTATATTGGGTGTCGTTTCCTTGTTTTCCGTTCTCAAATAATTTCCGACAACGTTCCCTTTTCTTCTAACTGTCTTATTTTAACTTTTTATTTTATAGAAAAAAAGACAATTGAAAGGACTTGTTATGAAGTAAACTTTTAGTCCTTTTGTTCGGTGATGTATCAAAGAATGTCGTAAATATCTCGTAACTGAGAAGAAAAAAAAAAGGCATGCCGGTACTAGAGTTTTACGAAATGGCATGCAGTGGTCCTTTTTAAACTAAATATCGCTTTCTTGTACTTTGTTTTGACGATATTAAAAGGCAAAACCTTTTAACAGGACAATTGTTTGTTTTTCAATGATCTTCGTAAACAAAGAATTAATGGGAATTTTTCTCTTAAAAAGAAAACATAACAATAATTTCCTTTGACAAAAAAGTATTTAAACTTGAACACAATGATTATTTTTAATGTATTTTCCGGGTTCATTAATCACATTCTATGATTATTTATATATTGTTTAGTTTTTTTTTTTTTTCTCTAAAGGTTAAGTCGTGACTTTATATAATTCTTTTATTTCAATATTGCGATGTATTGTTTTAAATATTGTGTTTTATTGTATGCTGATTTTTATTATATTAAGAAACTAATTATCTTAAATAAAGTTTTATTAAAATCTAACTACAAATTTACATAATTCTTTAAAAACGTGAACAAAATATGTGAAAATTAATTACAAACGAAATCTCTTGTGATGAGATCCAAAGAGACTATTCGAACAGATAAGTTGTTTCCTCCTATTGAGAGATAGAAACTTGAAGATCATTTAATTCTTTTCTCAAATTAAATTAAAAATTAAAAAAAAAAACGTTGCTATGATCATCTAAGTTTATAGTTAGTATTTGACACATTAATATTCTGATTTTGTGATATACAATGTCTAGTTAAAATATTTCTTCTTCTTCATTGGCGCAACAGCCCCATGGTGTCTGCTTAGCACCATGTCAACCCCATGGCCTCCTCTATAGAGGCAAGCGGTCTGATGGTCAATTGGCTAGCGCTCTGGCAGTTGGTATCACAGACTTCAAGATTTAATCCTGGAGGTGGCATGAATGTTTGTTAGTGGTTCGAAATCCACGTTAAACTGTAGGTCCCGATCTAACTAGCCCGAAGTGTGCAAAAAATAACAATAGAGCGACAAATTAAACCAAACCTAGTGATAGAATTCGAGACAGGAGATGTTTTATTTTTACGAGGTAGGGTTGTTAGCCCTAACTCCCAACGCTCTACAGTCATATTAGATAAGAATCTACGGCTTAAAGTGCATTGCGAACCCCTACAAACATCCATCCAAATCTTATTCAAAAAAATTTTAAATTCTATAGTTCCGAATTTTTAATAATTCAAATTTAAATAATTATTTTTCTTAAATCTATAGTGTAAATAAGATGAACAATAGTATTGTTAGCACTTTTTTTCCAATTGAATTCAGTACATAGATTTCAGTAGACACTCGCTGAAAAGTCAAAAAGTCTTTTATTCATTTTGAAATAAATAGCTTTATGTGATAATTAAAGCTTTTACTTATAATATGTAAATACGTAAAAATTATTTATACTCAAACGAATTTTGGTGATAATAAAGAATTTCTTATTCTGAATTAATTCGTTTTAACTGAAGATAAACATTATTTTCGATGATAATTTATTCATTAAAGTTTCAAAACTAATTTTCCATTCAAGCATTGTTTTTTTTAATTATATTATTCAGAATAATTAAAGAAATAATAGTAAGCTCTCATCGCTAATTAGCTTGGAGAACTGTATTTTTATCGTAGTTTTAACGTAATTCAGTTTGATACAAGGCAATGTAAATGCCCAATTCCCAATTCCAATAAAAAAATATAATAATTTGATTTATAAAATATAGGATATTTTAAATTATAAAATTTGCTGGAATTAAAAAATAAGGAGTTAAGATATATAATTGAAAATCATTAAAAAGCCTAATAATTACATTCTGTTTGAACCCTATTTTGGTTCTACTTAAAATGATTATATTTATGAGTATGTAGTAAATGATCGTTACTGACTAATATTAAAAGTAACTGTATAATGAATTTATTATTAATTTTGATTAATTTTAATTATTATTAAACCGAGTTTAACTGAATAAGTAAAATTATGAATCAAAATAAATATATTTACATATGGAATATTTATATCTATACATTATTTTCATTATTTAATATTTAAATAAATTATATCCTTACAATTTAAAAAATCATTTACATTCAATTTATTTTAATCATTTACATTTCTATAGAAAGTCTGGTTGTTCTTTAATTTATATCTCATCCCAAAATGCATTTCTGAAGACATAATTACATTTAAATATATCTAAATAAAATAAAATGTCTTTGATATAAAAAAATTCAATTGAATATTTTTATAAAGCAACTTTATAATTTTATTTTTAAAAAATTCTTCAATTTTAAATGGCATTATATAGAATAAAGAATGCATATATGCCATATTTTTGAAATTGATTCCTATTTCAACATGTTTAAATCCTCCAAATGAATATTTAAACCAGTATATATTAACAAATTAGAAAATGAATGAATAATTATTTTAAATCAGTTTATATTAATAAATTAGAAAAATGAATGAATAATTATTTTAAACCAGTACCAAAAATGAATAATTATTTTAAACCAGTACCAGACTTATTTAAAAACTCATGTTTCTTTTAAAACGTGATATTGAAAATGTGTATAATTCTATCATAACATGGAATGATTAAATTCATTTGTACATTCTGATTAAGCATTTGAAATTCAACATAATTTAAAATAAATATTTAATATTAAGTAAGAAATTCATTTGGCATATGAATTCAAGAATTATTTGATTATTAGCAAATCAACTTAATTTGATCACTTTGATAAAGTAAATGAAATAAACTTGCATATCCTAAAATATTATTTATGTTGACTGTTTATTTAATTTCAATTTTCGAATTTGTTCTCGGTTTTTTTTACTATTTTATATTTTATACTTCACTAATTTTTTTACTTTATTAATTTTTTAAGTTTACTAATACCAATATGCAATCTTCAAAATTTGCATATTGATATTTTATTTTTGAATATAAAATTAAAGGTACTTTGATAATTTAATGTACGGAAAATATTTCATTTCTCTTAATTAATTTAGATATTTTTATCAACATTAAAAAATTATTTTTAGGGAGTGTAAATAAAATAAACTAATATGCATTCATTTTTCTAATTTAAATGAATATTGCATCTATAATGAAATTTATATCATAAGAAAATTCGTTTAAAAATGTGAATATCAAATTATAACACATTAATTAGTTTTTAAATTAATGCAAGTTTTTATCTCGGACACATATTTAATTTATTCAATTACAGCATTCCTTCAGAAGTGGAAATTAAAAGCTTTTTTTGTATCAAATTGCTAAAATAATTTCATTTACAAAGCGTCTTACGAAATTATTTGGATCACCATCGAGGAAACTTCTGCCGTTAATTATTGAAGGATTCTAATGTTACAAGATACACAGAATTCAGTAAAATAAAGAATATGAACGAACAAACAAAGATATAGAAAGAATAGTAAAAGTATTAAATATATAAACTGAGAATTAAAAATCTAAAGAAAATTAAAAGTTGATTTATTGATTTTTTTTTAAAAATTGAAAATAAGCATAGTGGCATTCTGTGAAAAAGTTAAGCGTATTGAATTTCATTTGGAAAGGAAAAACGATAATTAACAGCATTCAAATATTTTCTTTGATTTTAATTACATTTTTTTTATGAAAATATTAACCTTTCATTAAAACATAACTTAATTTTTTTGCAAATTTCAGTTTAAAATAATCGATTTTTCTTAGTAATTATATAAGAGATCGAAACACAAATTAAATGCCAAGAATGAAATGATTGCTTTGAATTGTCTGGAGTGATTCAGTTTTTTCAACAATTCAGTAATTCATCAGTAATTGAAAATTTTTAAAATTATTTACAGAATTAATCTAAATCCCAAAATTTGAAAAAAAGAAAGTATAAATAAGCAAAATAATAAATTGATTGTGCAAAAAGTGGAATACATGTAAAGAATTGATTAAATAAAGATTGCTATTATATGAAGTGTAAAGCCTTCTATTCACCCCGAACTCAAGATGCTGCTTGAGTTTTCAGTTCATGCTGTTCCTTTTGATAATAATTACAAAATTTGCAGTTTATTTTAATTGAAATTTTTCATATTTGTTTTGTAAATATTTATACAATACTTTTATAATTATTTCATCAAATACATTGAATATGTTATATTTGTTTTAAATTATTGTTGCATCATGGATAAATAGCTACACGTGCACAGTCAAAAAGATCTAAGTGGAAGCCAGCGCCCGATAATGTAAACATCCTGTCTAGATGGGGTGAGTGGGTTGGAAGGAGAAAGAAATGTAACACGAGGAGTGTGCGTTTGGTTTTGGAATAAAAAGACGTGCTTTTTTTTACAGTCTACTAGTGCTATGTGTTTCATTCCTGGACCATACAATTATTTTCATAAATGTTTTTCCCAAGTAGCTTTAAATAACCACGAAGCACTTTTACTTTGAGTCTATGTACTTAGTTTCAACACTGAATGAATTCAAATATTTTTGAGGAATACTAACTAAATTGTTTGTAAGTATGATTTCATATATTATATAGTATTCCATGCACAAGTAGTACAGTTTCTTACATAAATAATCACAAAAATAAACAGAAGTAGCATATCTCTAAATATCTTTCAAATTCTTACTTGAGCAAAACAAAAATGATTACTATTTAAATCGTATAGCTATTTTTGAATAGTTGCAAAAAATAAACATTTCTCTAGAAAAAAATATTATTTTGCATTATATCGTTTGGTACTTCGTACTTATGATTTCGTAGTTGAAGCTTGCACTTAAATCTCTAAATTTCTACTATATTCATAGAGTTCAAGCAACAAATTTTGCCAGGGATTTAGTCAGAAGGGTAAAAACAGAATAAAATAGAGTATTTCAAAAAAGGAATTTAACTTTAATTCGTATTATTAAAGAATTTCTGTTTAATCAAAAGAACAAGAATAGACAAACTATTCTTTTTCTTTCAAGGCAAGAAGCTCTTAAAGACTCACATTATTTGGCTCATGAATTCGCTAAACTGTTAGCATCTTTAATACGGTCATAAATACTACAGCGTTTCTTAATTTTCGTGCTACATTGCAAAAAACCTCGAAAATTGCAATCAATTATTCTGATTATCTTGCTTATCTGATTATCTTGAATTATCTTGATATAAGATACTCTGTCACATCAATGTCAATAAGGAATTAGAAGACATTAGCCCCACGATGTAAAGAGTTTTCAAGGAATCAACAAACATAAAATTGGCATTGGCATTGGCATATAAGAAAAGGATAATATCCTAAAATGCATCTTAATAAATTATCTTTCTGTCTATTCTGCCAATTCTTTCTCTTCATATGAACATTTAGAGAATGGTGTGTACTATTCTGCTACTTTCAAACTACGATCTTTGCCTTTTAGTAATAAGATTCTAAAATGTTATTAATTATTAATTATAATCTGATTAATTGTTATTCTGATTATTTATAATCAGCCTTTAAAAAATATTTTTGAGTCTTAAATAATATATATTTTATATGGAATCTTAAACCGTTCAAGGACATTAAATCATAAAATTGATTGTCTTATAAAACAAATTATTCAGGAGCTAAAATTGTATTTGTCATTTAGAAATGTTAAAGCTTCTATAAAATTAATTCCACATATAAAATCCAAACTTAATAAAAATTTCCTTTGTTTAAAGAGACTCTTAATTTTAAATAATAAATTTAATCTATTTTGTGAATAGTACATTTATGTATATGCGGGCCTGAATGGCCGAGTGGCTGGCGCTCGGTACCACAGGTTTCGGGTTCGAGTCCCGGCGGCGCCATGGATGTTGTAGTGGTTCGGAATCCACTTTAAACCGTAGGTCCCGGCGGCGCCATGGATGTTGTAGTGGTTCGGAATCCACTTTAAACCGTAGGTCCCGGTCGAATATGATCGTAGAGCGTTGCGGGGGCATTGTTACTCCGCGTCCGGGGTTATCTTCAAGTTACACGCGCTCCTTGGGTAATGCAAAAAGTGAGTAACGTTTGTGCAGAGCTTGCCTTAAGGCATCCAAGACCAAGTGTCTAAGTGTTTGCCATCTGCATTAAAAAAAAAAAAAAACATTTATGTATATTTAAGATGAATCACTCTTTGATACGGATTTGGATTGAATATTCTACCCTAAAATTATATATTATTATTTTTAAATTTTAATGCAATAAAGGAACATAAAATTTTCTCATAAATATTTACTCTATATTTGTTCTATATGAACTATTGAAATATTACAAATAATTTTTATTGAAAAATAGGAAATTATTGTATTAAAATATTTGATTTGTTTATTTAAATCGTTATTTTTATTTTAATAAACACGTATACAGAATTAAGTATTGTTAAAATATTTTTATTCATTATACAAACTTTAACTTTGTTTCACTATTTACTGCAAAGAAAGTAATTGAATTTCTTGAATTTCGAGTCTATCTACTTTATTACGATGTAAATAAAAACATTAAATCATATTCTACAGTTAGGCTCTAAAACAAGATATTTATTTCCGTATGAAATCGTTTTATAGGAAAAACATTAAGAATGATTCGAGAATTATCTTTAAGAGCACAAACATTGGACGTTATAAGAAGTTATATACGACGTGAATTTAAAATAGATTTTTGTTGAAACTGGATTCCTGTGTTCCAATTCAAACCCCATAGGTTGTATAAAACAAAGAAATACAGAAAGAAGTTGTTAATCAACAGTTTCGGGAAGTAGAAATTCGCAAGGGACCATTACATTTCTTCTCAACTTATTATTTCCGTTGCAGCTCAGAAATATAAACCTTTGTGAAAGCCTTAAACTACAAGATAAGACAACTTTATTTTATGTTTCAAACAATACATTTTAGAATTCTCCGGATATGATAACGAAAATGTCAGTTGTTGTACTCTGGGAAAGCATAACTTTGGACAAAAATACAGACATCAGACAGGAATGCATCTAGGAGAGAGGTTTTGAGGATACTATAAGTCAATTTTGTTTCATTCCTTTGGGGTTATTTTAAAAGATCTTTTCTTTGTTTGCTTTTTATAATTTCAACCTACACGTCTGCCAACTCGAGAGGTATTTAATTTTACGTGTAGTATTTATTTTCAATTTAACAGAACTCCATGGTTATTCTCTGTAATTTTCTCGGCATTTGAAATTCATGAAATGTTTATTAGAGTAATAAATTAAAATATGTGTTACCATTTATTTGTTTTAATCTACTTGATATTTTCATGTGCTTTCCTTGGGACGTTAAAATATACTTTTTCGTTTGGAAGCAAGTGATGAGAAAATATAAGATGCGAGATACTTCTAACAACAGTCATTTTATTTTATCCAACTAATATTATATATAGTGCTCAATATTTATAATGCTTCTAAGTGATATTAAGACAATTATGAATAAATCCTCAGAAGCAAAAGAAAAGAAAATGGCACGTCAAGAAAATGTTATTACAGTGGATTGAAGGTCAGTAAATGTGATTGCTTAAGTTATGTGATGATTAAATTTCAGAGGAATCGAATCTTTTATTAAGGGGACAAATAAACAGGATGATTATAAAAAACAATTTCTTGATATATGAGTCTTTTGCTATTGTACCATTTACAGAAACTGAATGAAATTTTGATTTAAGGTATTTTGAGGTATGCGCTGAAGAATCATATGGAAAACAACAGTTAAACTCTAACAGTTACGGTTAGAGTGACACAATTTCGAAAATTTCAAATTGCAAGACCTACTTGTTTTATTGGAATGTGATCTCCATTGTGAAAAACATAAATATCTTTGAATAGTACCTGTAGTATGAAATTCGCAGGTGCTAGATAGACTAAGAAGAATAAAAAAAGTAAAAACAACCAATTGGAGAAGCAACTGAAAGCAAAACATTTTAATGTGTTTCCCAGATTTTTCACGTGACCTCCTTCATACATGAGTTGGGTGGTTGATAGCACTGAAGCATGTACCTGCATGTTGATAGCACTGAAGCAGAAATCTGTTAAACTTGACGTCTGATGACATCTTTCAAATCAGAATCAGTATGAGGATTAAATGCATAAACTTTAGATTTCAGGTATACCTACAGGCAGAAATCCATTGCAGTGAGGTTTAGGAACTTGGCTACCACGGAAACGGTAAATGGCGGTAAATAATTCTGCTACCAAACTGTTGTGTTAAGAAACGTGACAGGAAACCTTACAAATGGTGGAGGGCCATCTTGCATCCATATAGAGCATTTCGCTGTAGGGATACTTAAAATCTAAAGTTTGGCATTCAATCCGCATATTGCATCTGCTTAAAAGATGTTATCAGAAGCCAGGTTACAGATTCATCTTGCCATGGTACAGATGGTATAAACATCTGCCACATGCAAAATGTCATCGTGTGTGAAGAAGGTTACTGGAAAAAATTTGTGAAATAAATTAAAGTGTTTTGTTTTTTGTTATGACTCTGTATTTGGTTGGTTTCACTTTTCTTCTTAGTCTGTCTAGCGCCGGCGAATTTCGTGCTATAGGTACCGTTCCAGCGATATTTATGGTTTTCACTACGAAGATCACTTTCCAATAAAAAAAAAATTGTATTTCCCTGTGAAATTTTCGAAATCGTGTCACTGTAACCGTAACTGTTAGAGTTTAACTGTTGTTTTTCAAATAATTCTTGAACGCATACCTCAAAATATCTTGAACCAAAATTTTATTCAGTTTCTTTTGAATGGTATGATAGCTAGGAACTCATATATTGAGAAAGCGCTTTTATAATCACTCGAGAATAGACATTTAAGGCTATAAAATACAAAGAAGTTTGACATGTATACCTTTTCAGCTTTCTTTTGATAGAAATCCTGATTTTTTTTTTTATTTATAAAAAATTAACTAATCATAAAGAAGGAATTAACGGAATAGTTTCTTCAAAAGTACAACTCCCACTAATAAAAAAAATAATAATTACGCCCCTTTGCAAAAAAAAATTAAAATACTAGTTTGCAACTTAATCAATTGTACGTAGAAAAATATACGTATTAAATACGTAATTCAACTTTTTGAATCTTGTGAAAAAAAGGACATCTAATTAAACCAACATTTCACTTTAGTAAGCAAAATCTAGCACAGAGAAGTAAAACCGTCTCTTTGAAACTCACTTTTACATTTTCCATATTTTTCTCTTGTATCTATTTTATGTCAACTCTCTGGTTTCGATCCTGAGATTTTCGATTGAAACAGAAATCATACAAGAGAGTGTATGCTATTTCGATCATGGTATGATGATCCGCATTGTACGAAATGATCTGGACTTTGCGTGCTTGGAAATTTGGATCGATGAAGAAAATCCATATGCTACTTTGATCCGAAAAACGGAAACCGAATATCAGGAACTGAGATTTTCGGTACACTCGAAAACATTTTGATTTTGAACCGTAATCGAAAAGCGTGCAAGGATTTCTTTTTTTCCCCTTTTGTTTTTCCCACTCCGATACATTCAGATATAGTAAACTAAAAGTAGAAGCGACCGACAATATTTATCAAATGTCTCAGGCATGTCAGCCCGAGGAATTCAGGAAATGAACATTCTTTTCGCCAGCATCCGGTACTCAAGACCTTTGAATGGACATGGGAAAAGGAGTGACACACTCTCGGAAAGCGGATGAATAAATTTCCAATTCTTTGCTGATAAAATACTCGGATTCAATTTAACATTTCTTAGCATTTTCCAAGGAAATAATTATATGGGTACATCAAAAAACAGTTTTTTTTTTTTTTTTTTTAAATAATAATCTTCTTGTGGAATTTTTAGCAAACTGGATCAAAATACAATTTAAAAATATGGCATAATTCATTACTTTAATAATATTTTAAGGAATTAAATATTTTGATATTTTTAATATGTTGTAATTTATTTAAGAAATGAAGTGATGCAATATTTAAAACTTAAGATGATTTATGATTTTTTTCTTCAGTACTATTAGCATATTCTTAGCTGAATTGTAACAATACCCCCAATGGTATATATTCAAGAATGATCAGTTAAATTATTTAATATATGTATAACAGGCAGTTGTTAATATATTAAATCTTGGATAAGCATCAGCAGCACAATAAATAAAAATACAAAGTTGGATATCCTCCACAAGCAAAAAATAATAATTAATCTTTAAAACTTTGTCTTTTAAGCAATGTGTAGGAATTATTTACAATATTTATTTCGTATGAGTATCAAATATAGGGATAAGAAATTATAATTAGGCCATTGACAATTACTTACATATATTAAACGTTTCCCAAGGATTGAGTACTATTTTTTATCCTATTTTAAACCAGTATAGGGCATTATCTCACATGAAAACAATTGTGTTGCTGGGATAATGAATATGAAAAATCAGATTATTGTTAAAAATAGAGAGATATAAACAACATTAAAATATTATTTCGCATTTCATAGATTTACCAGTAAATGTTTTAATACATGAAACTGCTGTATTTAACTGTCTTTTCACCCTCAGTAAATTAATCGTGTTCAACAATCTCATCATATTGATACAGCTCTAAGATAAAAATAATTTTTTTCTCTTAATGAAATCATGTGGAAAACAAATAAACAGAAATTTGGTATTAATCATAATTAAATGTATCCTTTACTTCTCATTAAAAAGTATAAATATTTCCAAAAAAATTAATACATGTTTCAAAATTGTAAAAAGCTTTGTTTTAAATTAAGGAACGATCAAGAGTTAAAAATGCTATTTTACGAATACACATGGTCACTGTAAATAAAATGGACTCGAATGACAATGAACGATTTAAAACAATATAATTTCAATGAAACATTCAAAACAATATAAATTAGGTTTAATAAATTCCTGAAAAACTGTTCTTTGTGAAGTAATTTTAATTAATCCCTCCTTGTTTGTAGATATATTAATGATATAAACAATTGAATAAGAAAACAATAACTATCATAAAATCAGAAAGTAATTATATGTAGGCAAGATGTATATGTATACAAGCAATAGAATCTAACATTAATGGAATAAATGAGTGATATTTATTGCTGATCACTAAAACTCCGATATTTATATGCATAAAAGAAGAAGCGAAGTGCCAACGAAGGAAAGTCAGTTTGGCCTAATCTTGAATCTTGTTTCTTCGGCGTGAAAGCAACGAAAACACATAATATACTTAAAGCCCTTGTTAAACAAATTTGGAGGATGTATAAAAAAATGTATGCTTTTATACGAAAGATATGATAATGTTAATGCACAGTATCATATGAGCTGTAAAAAATGATCCTAAGATGGGGTAATCAAAAACTCGTTACTGAAAATACGACCATGGTAAGGGTAAAGAAGATTTTCCGGCAGGACACAAGCACTTCTTGTGGCAAAGGCATTTCTGGCACAGCCTCGAAAAACATAAATTATTCTTAGACATTACCCTCATAATGAGAGATGTGACATGCCTAGGAATTACAATATTGTAATTTTTCTTCTTCGAACAGTTTGTTAAAACGCATTTGTTTGAAAGTTCACGTACTTCTACTAGTCCTTCAGCGTATACCTTAATGCTAGAAACTTTTAATGATTAACTAAGATGAAGGTTCTAGGAGGTTTAGTCAAAATCTTTACCAAGAAGTGAAAATGTATACATAACTGCCTTTCGTAAAAAGAAATTTCGATACTATAAATTATTCCAAAGAATAAAACTGTCATCTTTAATCAGGGTTTTTTAATGAACGTAATTACCATTTGAATTGCCTACTTTCAAGGTGTTTAAGGATCTGTGTATTTCGTATAGTTTTAGATCTGCAAAGAGCTATTAAGTTTGATGTGCGTAGTAATGTAAAATTGCAATGATAGTTAATCAAACTTGTTATAATAGTTAGAAATTTATTTAACAATAATGGTTTTTTTAATCTATTTAATAAATTTTCGTACCTGTTTGTAATGTGCAGTAAGTAAATTTTCAATCATGATAATATATGAGCATTTCGTCTTTTCTAAAGTGCATTTAAACTGTCAATTTAGTTAACTGAAAGTATTAAGAAGAAATTTTATTAATTTCAATATTAATTTCTTGGCGAAAATTAATTTCAAAAGATTTCATGAAACTTTAGAACAATTATTTTGATGTTGAAGAATAATGAAAGGGTATTAAATTAAGTTTAATTTTTTTAAGTATTTGTGACAATTTTGCAAGAAGCTAAGATTAAGTATATATCTCATTATCCTACCAAAATTGCTTTGAAAAAAGTATATTTAAATAAAAAATAAATAAATTTGGTATTATTACACTTTAACTTTACCAAAACGAGAAGTAAGGTAATAAACAGTAAGTTTTTACATTGGATGCGATTGAAACAATTTGTAACATGTAATCAAAATAACATATTTTTATAGCAGTTTTGTTTTTTGTACCAATATGATAGGCAAACAATGGTGCTAAATAATTTGTGCTTCATAATTAATTTGCCTAGAAATATTTAATATTCTATGAAAAATATAACGAAATATAAAGATATATATTTTATTCCTCTCTAAAAATTTCAGTGCAAATTATAGAATTTTTATAAGATCTTTATCTTGAATACAAAGAAGAATTTATAAATAAAAAAAATTGTGTTTCATATTTTTAAAAAATAAAAAACAAATTTTGACTTATTTTTTTCTAAACTGGCTGATTACATGAATTTTTCCACAATTTTAAATATTTGTTAAGATTTCATGTAGACTCTTTTTTTTTTTTTTAGAATTCATTGAACTAATTTTTATGTTTCTCACATTTTCGGAATATAAACTCACTTTTCTAAGGAATTCAAAATATCAAAAGCATTACAACATAAATTCTCAACATATTTCTATATATTTTTGTAATTTAATTTAATATCTATTATTTTTGCTGAGTACTGTACTTTATAATTTTCAGGCCTAGTGTATTTAATTACCTTGCATGCAAATATGATTTTGGAACTATTTTTATTTGGATCTAATATACAATATTCTAAAAACAGTTCTTTACTTATTACATACCTTTAAACATTAGCTGTTTTTTGGTAAATAATAAAAATTTTACTTTTTTTGTGTGGTTCGTTAAAATATGTACAGCAATAAAAATATACAAACAACATGCATCTAAATTTTAAAAGACATTCTTATTTATTGAAGACACATAATTATATTAATAAGAAAATTTTTAAAAAAATCAAATATAGTTAACTGTTATCAGTTTTAATATTTATTATTAGTGGTATTTAAAAAAAAATGACGACTAGCAGCATCACTCAAGACCAATAAAAATAAATGCAGTATAAAAGTAATAACTAATAATTCGATGAGTAATAACTAATATCTTAAACTAATAACTCATTAAGTAATAGCTAATAACTCGGGGATTAACAAAATAATTTTAAATTTGAAGTATAGATCTTTGGAATTCTTTAAAAATCTATTTAAGAAAATTTAAAAATTTCAGTATATTATATTTTTCAGGTCTAATATTTTTTTAGTAAATATCATGTAAATATACAGAACTTGTTCACCCATGTTTGTATATATATATAAAATAGAAATATATTTATTTTCTAACATCTTCAGTCTTAAAGCCCCCTTTATTAAATTATCACATTACATCGCGATTTCGAAATAAAAGAGCTTTTCTTAAAATATCAAGGCTGATTTTGTATCACTCCTCCGTAATCTTCCAGTGTCCATCAATTGTTTTAGGTTACCACTTATACAGAGCATGTTTTAAATGCATAGCAGACATGTCGGGAGACTTGGGTAGGATGCATTTAAATTGAATATGTTTATTTTCCGGTTTAATTTCTCATTTTTTCCAACTATAGAGCAGTAGACTTAGTAGCCTTATCCTGAGAAAACTTAACACAGTAACAATTGTTTAGGTAGAGTGATAGAATATCTTCTTTGGAAATACATGTTAAATTTTCTGATACTTCGTTTTGATATTTTTCTTTAATTATCTTATTTTTTCTGTTATAAGATAATTCCATAATAATCATAAATCCTTTAACAAAATCAACTTAATCTAACATTAACTTGAGAATCCTGAGTCAGCATTTTAGAATTTATTCTCCTCTTTTTCGGAAGTTAATCGATTTTTGTTCTATTGCAATCAAATAAATATATCAAGCCTCCTCCATTGTATCTGCATACGGCTACTTTTCACCGGCCAAATATTCTTCTAATAATTTATACATGACTTTAGGCTTAGAAACATGTTTTGGCGTCAGCCAGTTAGCGCCAAATTTTTATTTTTTTTTTTAGCTTAAAAATTAGACTTTATGCATCTATGTAGAAAGTGTAAACAAAATTATAAAGATTTTTCTATATTTCTGTGGGAGGTCGAAATGTCCTTTAAAAGATTATGTTTTAAAACATGAAATTCAACTTTAGATATAATAAGAGGTATGCGTACCTTTGTTGAGTATGTCTTTTTTTACCCATTTTTCCCAGTCAAATGTAAACTTTGACATTTATTTCTTTTGTATTATTTATGTCATTTATTTTAGCGTAGAAATATTAAAATCATCCATTTGACTTTTTTTAAAAATTGAATTAACGTATTTCTCTTCGTAAACAGCAAAAAAAAACCAAAAAATAACGTTCGTTATATAGTGTTTTTCAACGACGTGTGAAAGCAAAGAATAATTTTAATCATATAGACGATAATTAAACTCTATTCCAAACTGATGCCCTTCAGGTTTTTCTTATTCATTTAAATTTAATTCATGGAAAAAGAATGGAATTCATGGAATCGTTACAAAAATGTCTCTCCTTATTTTAGAAATTTTCGATTTTAATGTAATCTATAAGATTCTCAAAACATTTCTTGACTTATTAAATAGTTTAAAAACTAAACCTTTTGGTGAATATTCTAATATCTTTTTGCGAAGTATAGCAAAATACGTTCTAAAATTATGAAATTATTTCATTTCTACCTAAACATTCAAATTTTTAATAATTGATTCCCAACTGTAAAACTCAGCATCTGTTGCTCTTTATTGAAAACAATTACCTTCATTTTATTAAAAATTAACCGAAAATAAGACTAAATGAAACGACTAAATGAAACAGCACGATCCTTTAGAGACATTCGCCAAGGCAGAGGTTTAAATATTTAAATAACAAAGCTAGTTAGTGCGTTTAATCAAGAAGAATCTTTAAATCGGATAATTGTATCGTTTTTCTTTACTCAGGGGAATAAATCCTGGAATAAAACTTCCTTCGCACGCAAATTAATATATTTAATTGCATGTCAAAACAGAATCGCGTTAGTAATCTCAGTTTCGTTGACTGTAATTGTCTAATCGCTTTCTCATAATGAGATTAAAGCCTCTTAGCAGTAGTATATAATAGTAATGGAATTGATTTTAGCTGATTCTGTAGTGAATGCACATCAAACGAGATTAATTAATTTCTATTTTACGTTGAGGGTTTCATACATAAGTAAAAATTATCTTTAATGATTAAAATGATATTTTTTTCTAATCGTGATTAAATATTTGTATTTTTATTAAACTCAACATATGATTTTTGCAGACCAATTACGAGTACATGAAAATAGCATTGGTACAAGCCGAAAATACCAAAAAAAAAAGAAATATTAGGCGTTAACCAAGTAAATGATTTTTGATCGATTTTAAATTCATTATAATGCTGTTTGTTTTGTTTTTATGCAGCCATTTAAAAATTTTAGAATATATACAAAATATAAGATCCAAAATAAAAGACTAAATGCACCAATCTGAGTTATTCTATTATTCACTAGCTAGCATAAGAACATAACAAATAAATCAAACTTTTTTTGTGTATAATGACAGATGAGGGAGGATAAAGAAAGTTTCCATAAATTAAAATTTCAATCAAGGAGTAGATGAGAACAAGAGGTTGAGTCACACTGCTCTAGAGTAGCAGGCTAATAGTAAGGATAATGTTTAATTTCTCTTCCGCTCAAGATTATTATATTATATTATATTATTATATCGTTATATTAATGTTTAATTTCTCTTCCGTTTGTTAATTTAGAATTTCTTGAAACAAATGTTTTTCTCTATTCTGTAACACATTATGATTGCAGGATAATTTCTGTTGTGAGCTATACTCGCTATAATAAATTTTAATGTCTTTATTATTATTCTCTAGTCAGCGTTTTATGTTCTTTCTTTCAAAATTTCTTACTTTTCCTGTGTTTGTATTTAGTTTTGTCCTTGGACTGAAAACAATAAAAATTTGGTAATCGATTTTTGATGATTTTGAATGATAATTAAAATTTTTTTTTTACTTTTGTGATACCATTGGGTATTTTTCTGAAAAATACAGTATGTGGATAATACCAATAATGCAAGCCAAATAGTCTAGCAGGGGTCGGCAACCTGCGGTCGGCAAGCCACATGCGGCTCTTTGGATATGAAACTGCGGCTCTTTAGTTCCATACGCAAATATTATTTATTTTATCAAAAAAAAAAAAAAAAACATTTACAAATCGTTCAGAATCGATTAACGAGGATTAGGCACCAATTCTATTTCTTGCACTCGCTTTTCACCTCCCCCCCGCCTCCGTGACACGCGTCATCACTGTCGTCAGTCCATCGGAAGTTCTCGAATGACGTCGTCGTCGGATGTTTCTACGTAGGTTTTAATTCGAATTTGGCTTCTTTGCGGCGCCACTAGAAATTGCAAAAAAAAAAAAAGGGCAAACCATTCACAGATGGGGAGTAGGGATTGCAACATCGGACCAAAAGTTCAATACTGGTATTCGATATTTTTTAGATATTAGTACCGGGATACCGGTTTTAATACAGCTGGTAAAAATTTTAGAAAATGACCAGTTTTATTAGAGAATGTAAATATCACAAAAAATGTGTAACTTATAAACTATGACAGTATACAAAGAATCGCAAAAAAGTAAAGGAACATCTTATTTATTTAAATAAAAAAAGAGTGTAAATATCACTATTCAGTCTGTGGTACTATTACAAATTTTGAAATGTGATCTTAAAAAATATAATGCATCAATTGTACTATCATTAAACCTGGAATGTAATTTTGTGCAAAAATTACCAGCTGTCGAAAACGCTCTTTCAGCATTTACGATAGTGGGTGGAACAGTTAGCAATGCGCGATAAACTTTTTCCAAGTATTTACCTCTAAATCCCTCATCTTCAAATAAATCTATTTCTCGTCGGATTGTTTTGGATATAGTTGATTTCTGTATTGTATTTTGTTTTGTTTTTTTGAAAATTTTTTAGTTACCGACAATTCTAATTTATTTATGAGTATATATAATAAATCCGAAAAATATTTTGAACTCTAAAGTATGATATGCAAATACAATGTGAATAACAAACTTACCAATTTAAAAACTATCAAAATATTACACACTTTCTTCACAACTACAACCTTGTTTTCACAGATAAGAATTCTAGTTTTCAGATAAGAATTCTGAATAAGAATTCATAGATAAGAATTCTTTCACAGTTAAGAATTCTAAATTTCTAATAAATACCGAAAAAACGGTATTTAAACTTGTGAATACCGGTATTACAAAAAATTGTACAAATGGCTCAAAATATCGGTATTCTGTATCCCGGTATTGCAATCCCCTAATAGTGAGGATGTCAAAGATTGCTTCATACGTGTATCTGAAGAACTGTTTCGTGATTTCAAAAACAAACCAGAAATCTTGAAAAAAATCAAGATTTTCCACTATTTGCTAAAGCAGTACAAGATAGAACAGCTAAAATGTCTTCAAATGTAACATATTTGTAGGTGGAAGATATTCAACTTTCTTCTGCCTTATCACTTGCTATAGATGAGTCTTGCGACATAAAAGACACGGCACAAGTTGCCCTATGTCTTCCTAAAGTCCAAAAGAAGAACTAGGATTGCTACCACTCTCGGGACAAACTAAAGGGAAGATATAGCGAATGCCGTGAAAAAAATGCTTTGAAGACAATAAGATCGATTTAAGTAAAATCGTTTCAATAGCAAGAAGTATACCAGGAAAAATAAAGGGCAACAACGATTTTTCAGAGCAAAATAAACCACGAAATTGTTACGTTTCACTGCATAATACATCAAGAAGCGCTTTGTGCCAAACATTTCCGGCCGAAATAGTTGAAGTCATGAATCTGGTAATCAAGATTGTTAACAGCATCTTGTCAAAAGCACTCTACCATCGTCAGTTTAAAGAATTCTTAAACGAAATGGAGACTCAGTATTCCGACCTCCTTCTTCACAATAAAGTGAGATGGCTTTCCACAGGTAAGGTGTTGAAACGTTTTGCTTTGTGCTTGAATGAAATAAATACATTCCTAAATGAAAAGGCATCAATCACCCTGAATTAGAGAACGACAAATGGTTGCAAAAATTTTATTTATATTGGATATCACAGCGAAATTAAATGAGCTGAATCTAAAACTGCAAGGAAAGGAAACCCAGCCTACGTTTTGGTACAAGAATTGGTTTGTTTTTGAAGAAAAATTAATTCTTTTTGCAGAAGATATTCAGAGCGGTAAATTACTTCATTTTGAATTTCTAAAGCAATATCGCGATAAAACCAGTGCAACTGTTGACACGAGGTACTTCAGCACAGTTATAAAAAAAATTAAAGATGAACTTGCTGACAGATTTGAGCAATTCAAAACCAACAAAACCACTCTAGCATTCCTAGTAAATCCTCTCTACACAAATAGTAACGAAATCCACATTGAGCCATTTGGAATTGATATTGGATCTCTTGAAATGCAATTGATTGATTTAAAAAGTAAAGCTTTGTGCAGTGGAAAATTTACAGAGTTGAAAAGCAAGTTGGAAGAGTTGGAGGTCCAGAAATGTATGTACGTAACGTAACAAAAGTGGACAGCTTTAAAAGAAATGCCGCGAGTTGAGGCACTTATATTCGACGCATGGAATAGTCTTCCAGATTGCTACAGTGAGGTGAAGAAGTTGGCATTTGGAGTGCTGACTATCTGCGGATCGACATATTCTTGCAAGCAAGAGTTCTCTTGCATGAATATAATTAAAAGTAAAGTAAGAAGCCAACTAACAAATGAAAATTTAGAGTCGTGTTTGAAACTTAAAATAACAAGTTATGAGCCAAATTTATCCAAATTTTCTAAAACCATGCATAGCCAACGCTCCCATTGAATTTGTTTGCTCAAACGTATGTTATTGGGTTTTTTTATTTTAAGTACAAGTGACATTGTTTAATAAAGTTTAAATTTTCTACTTGAATAACCATGCAAAGCCATCGCTCCCATTGAATTTGTTTGCTCAATTGTTTGCTATTGAAGTACAAGTTGTTGGCAAGAAAAATTTTTGTGGCTCTTTAAAAACTTTGAAATTTTGTAAATTGTAATTTTTGACTCTTCCGACAAAAAAGGTTGCCGACCCCTGGTCTAGAGTATTCCGTATCGGCATCTAATCAACCTCTGTGCACGATTAATCAACATCTTAATGAAAAATATGATAAAAAAACCCACGCATAGATAGAAAAATTAGCACACCAAATAGGAATTTCAAACTGCTATGAAATTTGACTTGGATTTTTGATTTAAGAGTGCACAAATGCTTAAAATTGCAGAATGACTACGCATTTGAGGACGTTGCTGTGCGTCCACTTTAGTCCATAAATAATCGCCCTGAGATATTCTATTTACAGTTTATCTGCTGCAAAGGGACACTTTATTATCAAAGATAAATTTATTCCACCGTCGAAGCAAATGTCAGCAGCTATAGGGTTTGAAGAGAGACTTCTAGGTTGAAACATCGCCAAGAAGCTGGATGAGCAATTTGGTGAGTTGTGCATCGCTTTAGCTACTTTCGAAATATTGTTCAGATCTGTAGAGACTAATGAACGAGAGAGGGTTCACGCATACGGTGCTCACATGGAATACCATCTCATCATTTGACAAATCCGGACACAACCAACTGTATCAATGTCTGACATCCACACACATTCTATACGATTTATATATGGAACCATATGCCTATTGGCAACCACAGTGTAATGCCTGGATGACAATCATTTGTCACTGCATGTGTTGCTTTTAAAGTCATCCAGAGTCTCTTCCGTTTAGAGTGGTGTGTCGCCCGGCGTGATGAGAATTTGATGGAGTAGAGAAAAGTCGTATTCAGTGACGAATCACTATCGAATATGATTTCTGTTAACGAGTGGGCAGGTGTTTGGAAGCCTTAGGAGGAAAATTTGTAGCAAAAAAGAAAGTTGAGCAGCTAGAGACTTTTGTAGGTTAAAAGTTGAGCAGCTAGAGACCTTTAAAGCTTTGCAACTTATTAGGAATTTTGTTTTAACTAGAGACACATTTAGAGCAATTGTGGAATGAAGTATCGCAGAACACCATACTTGATTCTATATTCATTTGGGAGTTTTTCTTAAATAATGATCTTTTGTTTTCATTTTGTGATCAATTACTTATATCAATGTAACAAAGGAACAAGTAAAATTTCAATTGATTATGACAGTTTCCTCTTGTTGTGTTAGTTTTTAGGCAATTAGTGGAGATCTAATTTAATGATATGTTGTAACAGACTTTAATAATTTTTATAAAAATGTAGTAAAAAGGGACAACTACCATTAATCAGTTTAAAAGTTATTTTTCCAAAAAATATTGTACGATTCTCTCCTCATTAAAATCGTCTGCAACTGTCAAAAGGTAACAACAAATTTGATAACTTTCATCATGCAAGGAAGGAATTATATTCACTCTCCTGAACTTATAAATTATATAATTAAATTTCGAAAACTTCGAATTTCGAACTTTTTACTATCGAACTTCGAATAAATAGAATAAATCATGTTATGTTAAAATATATTTGCAAGAAAACAATGCTTTCAAAATTAAGAATTTTTACTTTTAGTCAATTATTCAACTTCTGGAAATATTTTTATGAGATTAAATAAATATGCTCATATAAAACAATAAATAATCATCTAACATTTACATTATGCGCGCATGATAATGTGTAAGTCTCCTTAGAGTCGGAAGATCTAAATTAGAACTTATAGTATCGAACACAAAATATTTATTAATAGGAGCTGAGCTCCTCTCTTACATTTAAACAGATTTCAATATTAATTTATACTGAAAATATATACATCTATTGAAACCCACATAATATATTACTTCATACATTTAATCAAAATACAAAGTTCGCTTTATTCCATTCTGAATTAAAACAGCTATCTTCATTTGAAGTGAAATTCTAGTTTTTTAGCACATACAATTCCTGATACAAATGAAAAAAATGCAGAGTAAAAAAATATCTCTCACTATTTCTCGGCGCACAGTAAATTTAATTACGTATTTAAATTACTTTTCAGAATTTTTTCAACGCATCAATTCTTACAAAGAGGTATAAGAAAGAAACCTGTAGTAATATATCCAAACATCTGTCAATGGTTGCAACTAACATATCTTCTCAGCCTCATACATAATTCATGCGCAAACACCTTCACGCCAGCCCAATGAATCGAGACAATATCTGGGGAAGAAAGTGTCGCCAAGAAAGAATTTCAAATTGGATTCAAAACTTACATTCTGTCCTTGTGAAAGTCGTGTTGACTCAGAAAGAAGACTCTTCCCTGGACAGGATGGATGGCAGGTTGAGAATCCTTTCGACAAATGGTCTGAAATTGCATGTAAATGTCATCAATAAGAAACTTAAGATTGCAGATTTTTCACGAATATTTACACTGCTCTTTTGTCCGACTGTGCCGTTTAGCATTCGTGAGGAGAAGGTTTGTCCAATATTTGTTTGGCTAACACAGACCGTGTGTGTCGAAGCTCAAAGTTAGGCAATTCTCTTTGAAGAAAAGGGGAAAAAATAAGATCACAGAGTTTCGGTTAATTCTTACTTTATTTGGAATTGCTGGAGAAGTTTGTTGTTTTAAAATACTAAATAGGATGAAAGTTGCCTCAGTGATTGGCGTTACCCGCATGTTTGTTATCCTCTTACTTTTTATTCCAAGTAAACAAAAGAAATTTTCGCTTAAAATAAAAAATAACACTTAAATTTTCCTGGATTATTTTAGGTTATTTATTTATTATATATAATAAATCCAAGGAGATTGAATGAATATTATAAATGAATTCAAAATATTATGCGTCATTTCTTCAGTTTAATTTTAAGATTATATATAATATTAGTCATAATTATTTTAAAAAGACAAATTATCCATAACTTTTTTTTTAAATTTGTAGTGAAACACTTTTTAGCATAATAGTAAATATTTTAAGGAATAAATATAATTATTTATCTTCTTTTTCAATAGCACACAAGCCAGATTGGTAGGCCAAGGCCATTTGCCTGCTGGCAGATTTCAAGAAAGGAGATATTTAATTAATTATCTAGTTAAAAAAAGTATCAATTCAGTATACCTAGTAATTTTACGTACATTTCAAAGTTATGATATTTTTAATACTTAATTTAAAATCTAATTTCAATATTTAAATTTTATTATTATTACATTTAAAACTTCAATTGTGAGCTCTTTTACTAACGTAATTCTCCGTTAAATAATATTTGTGTTTGACATCTTATTCAGACATCTTGGAATTTTTTTCTTAAATTTGATGGCAACATAATAATTAAGAATTCTATTCCTTAAAATTAGGTTGGACTAAATAACCTAGCTTAAGTTATTTTATATAAATATGTTTTATTATCAATTAATTGTTAAACAATTGCTTAGAAGGTTTATAAAAATCAGTGTATGGCATTTTACAAATATTTTACTTCATGAGAAATTTCAATTTACAATGAGTTAAAAGAATTTTTTAATTTCTTTTTGTGATAAAAATTTTTATTGAATTATTTCTTTTATTCTGTTAATTTTTGTAAATTTACTTTGAAACATAAACAAACGCGCATCTCTTTTAAAATATGTAATGTAAATATTTTTATCTAACTAGAAAATTTAAAAACCTTACCAGAAATTTTAAATTCAATCTATAGCAATAGTTAACAGACTGACTGTAACTTAAAAAGTTAATAACAGCAAAATATATATATATATATATATATATATATATATATATATTATTGTTAATATTATTGTTAAAGTTGAAAAGTATATTTATTATATAAGATGAAGTGTAAAATTGCAATAATGCGATAGATAGCGTATGAAAAGAATAATATATTTCCTTACATAATATCGTTATATTTTAATGCAAATGATATTCCAATTCTTGTAATTCTTAAAATAATTTAACTTTATATTTAAATTTATATAATAAAGTTACAGAAATTACTAAATGTCTAGAAAATAACTACTTATACTATTATAAGCTATTATATTATAAAGAAATAACATATAACTATGTAACTATAACTATTATATTGAAAAGCTGTTTACAATAAGTCTAAAACTAAATATAAACTTTAATGTACTGTAACAAAACATTGTACTAAAATGTTGTTTGTAAAAATTAGAACTAAATTTCCTTAGTCATTGTTTAATGTTGATATAGTTCTTCTCTCCTGTTGTCAAAAGTAAAAACAGAAATAATTTCTGTAGATATTATAAATATGGAATAATATTGCTATGGCTTCATTGCGCATAATTTACAACTGTTATTAAAATGGAGTAATTTTTTTAAATAAAATAGAATAAAAATTTAAGATGCTGTTGAGAATATTAAAGAACACTTAAGTCCAAGTATAATATTAACTAGTTATTTAGTTGTTGGCTAGTTATTTGGAATTTGATAAGCTAAGAAAATCCGATTTATAGTTTTTACATTTAACATAATTTATTGTATGTTTTTTTTATTTTATTTTAAACATTAATAAAAAAATTTCATTGATAATATATCTCTTTATTTTTCTCGAGTTATAGAAATGCATGCGATATACTTCGGATAATTCTTGACAGATTTAAGGACATTTCTCTAGAAATGTGTTACAATGCTTTTACATAAAGTACAAAATGGAATTAGTTGCAAAATTTTTGTGATTGCATTTTAAAGTTCATCAGCAATCTGTACTAAGTGTTAATATTAAAACAGCTTTAGTTTCTTGAGGAATCTTTTGTGGTATATAAATGTATTCGTTTAATCAACTGTAGGGATGTTAAGTCATTAAACAATCCCGTTTTTTATTGTTTTTAAAGCGGCGATTATTGTGACACACACATTTTTATTCGCAAAAAATAAATGTTAATTAAATAATTGAGTTCATAAAGACACCACATGGATGAATTGTTGAATTGCGCCTTTCATTGTTTTGTAATGTGAACCACCCAGACCGATTTGTTTAAAGAATTTTTATTTATTTCCCTAGTGACAAATACCTATTGGCAATTTCATTTATTTTTTGTCACAAATAAGGATAAATTATTAATACAATTAAAAATATAATGTCAAAATGTAAATATTTAATCCTAATAATAAATTTATATGTGGACAATACATCGACACGACATATTTCCTACCGTTTAGGAAAATAACGTTTTCGTAGCTTTATGAAAAGTTTCGGCATTATTACCCCATTATTAGATACGAGAAACAACAAATATTATACAAGTATATGAGTGACTTTTGATGGAAAATTTTTAAACTGCGGACATATGATTACATCGAAGTTTATATTTGAAATCAAAACAATCAATTTAAATTCATAAAGATAAAAGTTTAACTCGTATAAAAAATTAATTAAAATAAAAAAAACACTTTGAGACAACAACAACCAAAAAGTTTTTATAGAATAATAAGCACAACAAGCAATCATGTAAAGAGTTCATTAGAAATCAGACCAGCTGGAAGATGATGAAATGCAAGAAAGAGTTAGAAAGAAATAATGCGGTAGTTCACTAGTTCAATTCTAGAGTTTGGCACACTCTAGAGTTTAGGAAAGGGGCAAGATATGGTTGAAATTATATT
This sequence comes from Caerostris extrusa, assembly GCA_021605095.1. Taxonomy (NCBI): domain Eukaryota; kingdom Metazoa; phylum Arthropoda; class Arachnida; order Araneae; family Araneidae; genus Caerostris; species Caerostris extrusa. The sequence continues at coordinate 116,968 of BPLR01005015.1, forward strand.
TTGGAAACATGGTCAATGCAAAGTAATGCGAGAAAAAAAAAAATTCGTACTTATTAGAATGGAATTCCTAGGTTTAAAACGCCATAACTCTTTATATCGTTATATTCAGGAAGAGCAAAAATTTAGATTACACAGTAATAAGGAAAAATATAGACTTACAAAAATGCATGACCATGACAAATGATGAGATGCACTGTAACAGGGTTACAACAAATCATTCACCAGGGGAGAAAAAAAAATCGTACTATCATTTCTAAAAGAAAACTACAAGCATAAAAGAACAAATAACCTAAATTAAATACCGAAAATATAGCACAGAGGCAACATAAATTTCTGCATCGGAAAGAAATAGTAGGAAAGTAGCAAGGAAAACAGTAGTAAGGAAACGCAAGAAACGAGAAATGTGTTGGTAAAAGTTCGAACTAATAATTCTCAACAAATATCGAAAGGACAAGAATTTCAAAAGAATATAAAAAAAAAAAAAATTTAAATTTTTGTTACTAAAATTTGAAGGATCGTAGCACAACCAATTCCATAGGAAACAGGAATCCGCAAAAATAAACCACGCTTAGACGTGAACACAAAATAAAACTACACTTAGACGATACATCTACAACCCCGAGGAGTGAATAGGAAACAAAAACAACTATCACCCCATGAAGTGATTCGAAAACCAATAAAACTATTAACTATGCGAAGAAAAGGATGACAATTGCATTGAACAGCTGGCCATTGCCAGAAACGTAAACCAATTGCTGCATTGAGGTAGCAGCCAAACGTACTAGGAAATGTTTTATGACCTCTACACATTTACAATTAAGTACAGATCGTTATCAATGAGGATGGACTAAAGTAACGTCAGCAACCAAATTAAGCATATTAATATTAATAATTATAGTTAAGCATATTAATATTAATTAAGTATAGGAAATAACCAAAAAAAAAAAAAAAAACAATTATTTGATGCAATATTTCCCCTATTTTAATTATTTAATTGTTTAACAAAATCTTGAACATCTCTACGTCTTAAATTACATTCATTAAATCTTTGAAATTGATTGGCATTAGAAAGGCAGACGGGGGAAGTGATCAACTTACCTCAGCTGCAGGAAAGGAGAAAACCATAGTATTGCCAATGTGCCGATAGTCAACTTCTTGCTACGAACAAAACTGGTTTACACAAAATAACTACTGTTCGTCACCTCAGATAATGCAACGTAAGCAATAGGGCGGAAAGAGTTCAAGAGTTTTTTCTTTGGATAAAGCACCATTTTCATCAATATTCTGAATAGTTTATAAAAAAAACTGCGATTGTGAATCCTTTTTAATGACTGAAAAATATCCTCTCGATGACTTTAATTAACCTGTTTAAATGTGCCTTTTGTTTATTTAAAAGCTTATTGACGCGTTGAATTTTAAAAATAAAGGGACAAAACTGTTTTTCTAAATTGACCCTCTGAAAGGACCTGCATTTAGTTTAGTGAGTTTCTTAGTATTAATTTTATTTTCGATGCATTAGGTATATCAGATCACCTACGGTAATTTGTTTCGATTTTGGCAAGGAAACATGATTTTTACTGAATTCCTCAATCGATTTCTCCAGCTGTTGTTTCACTAGAGTAAAGGAAGTCTGTAACTGATTTATAAGTTTATTTGCGTAGGAAGGTGTACCAGATTAACTTTGGACCCGATCTCGGAAAATGAGATCATAAGGCTGTTAACCTGAAGGTTACGACTATCAATACGAAAGGCATGAGTTTTTTTTTAATACAAAGATGGCCTGTATTTCTAAAGGCCATTAAAACTAAAGGAAGATGCTGCTATCAATCCTCTTTTTTCAGAAATGAGAAGGATTAGAGAGTCTCTCAGAGCTTAGTTTAACAGTTCAACAACTCCATTTCACTGAAGGCTGTAAGCCAAAGTCCAGGGAATGGCAATATCTAATGTATCATGCTTGCAATTGAAAGTTTTGTTTGATAGAATTGCGGAGACATGTAATCTTTTGAATATCATTAAAATTTTGTAAATATATAAATGGTTTAAAATTAAGATTTGTAGAATTTTGTTAACTGTTCTTATTAGGAGAGAAAAAATGATTCACTTATGTCACATATTTGTTGAAATCAAAGTATTCAAGAATGAAAAGGTTTTGGTTTTCATGGCAGTTCTTCAGGAAGTACGAATTTGTATACTTCAGTAGAAGAATCACAGATTTGTGAGCTATTAAGGAGGGAATTAAGATAATAGATCTGAGAGTATGAAAAATTGGTGAATGGTTCAAATATCAAGATTACTAAGAATGTTTTCCAACAAAAAAAAAAATTATCGGAATCTTGAGACGTGTTTCAAAATAAATCATTTGATTAAAAAGAAAAAATATTTAAATTAGTATTTCTTAGAAAAATAATGTTTTACTCTAAAAGAAAATTATGTTGTTAGTTTTCTGAACAAAAATGATATTAGAAACATATAAATGAAACATATTTCAGCTTAACTTTGACCTGATTTGATCCACATTTTGTAAGTAGCATATAAATTCTATTGAACATTGTATTCCATTTAAGAATTTACGCTTTGAATTTGAAGCATTTTGTTTCGAATAAAATTTCTACTTCACTTTTTTCGAAAAATTGTAATTTGTATCCATTTATTAGATCCACCGTTCATTCTTTTACTTTATTGCCCTTACTCTTTTTAGTTAATCATCAATTTTTAATTATCACTACTGTAACTTTTGCTGAAAAAGTTTTAAAAAATATTTTACTGATTTATTATTTCAGCTTTAATATCTCCGTGAATTATTGATTTTTATGTTTTGGTTCAAATATAATTTAATTAAGCCATAATTAATAGAAATAAATCTCTTTTTCCTTCTTTTTGCATATAAAAAATGAAAGTAAATGAAAGTGAATAATAAGCCTATGATATCAAAATGTACAACTTGCATTCAAATCTTAATTCGTTTATAAAAATTAAAACATGTAAACCTAAATAGTATATTTAATAATCTTGTGCAATTTATAAATAATACTATATTATACTTTTTCTAGTTGCGAATGGTTATAGGTATTTCTGTTTGTTCAACATAGAGTAGCTTATTTCTAATCCACGTTCAAGACGTACAAAATATTTCAATATCCGGTTCAGTAATACCAGGTCATTATAGATTGTAAGTTTTTTCTATATTGGTTTTCTTTCGCCTATTGGAGTTGTACAAAGTTTTCTTTCTTTTTGACAGGACATTACTTTTATACATTCTACCTTAAAACCTTATCTTTAATTTTTTCCCCCAAGAAATGGAGTTGCTTATATTAAAATATTAAACATAAGGTTTGTAACTATAGTAGATAACTAATGTTTTTAACTAATGTTGTAGCATAAATTTATAGACTACAAAGACCAATAACTAAAAACCTATTTCTAAATTGTGTCTCTCCTTTACGTTTTTTTTAAACTTTTTGAACCCAAAATTGGCCTTAAAATCATCATAAGTGTACATCATCGTACAGTGTTGTAGCAAAAATTTATTTATTCTGTACAAATTTATATTGGTAATTTAAAAATAAAGCGTCTGATTCCAAATAACTTGCGTAAATCAAAGATTCTTACGAATATTTAACGTTGTTACCAATACCGTTTGCACCTAGATGGCTAAAAATAATCCGATTTCCAGATGGCGATAGATTGGTTTATGAGTAATTTTTTTCGTCATTCTCTTGCCCCTCGTGGTTTTCCGTTTTCGTTTGCTTTCAATAACATGGAGAGTCGTAGCTGTGTTAATAGTCCTGATAGATTTTTCTATATTTGCGGCGTTACAAAGAAGACCAACAAAAGTCTTTGTTGCCACACGAAATATACTATTTTTATTTAGAAGTTTTAGTAAATGGTTAAAAGGAAAAAATTCTTTTAGGTATTCTTATGGTATGGAGCATCCATATGGTATTCAAAAATAAATAAACATGGTGTAGTATGCAAAAATAAATAAACATGATGTGATATGCAAAAATAAATAAACACGGTGGGTATGCAGAAATAAATAAACAGGCAAATTTGGTGGAACCTAAAAATAATACTCCCACTAATGCTCATAAAATTGGAACCAAATGTAGAACTTTGTAATTGCAATCTCAAAATCGAATCTTGTTTTCAATACCTGTGCAAAAAAAGTTTTTTTCTTTTGTTTGAATAAAGTTGAAAGAAAGTGTTTTGTTGACTGTGTTATAAGACAATGACTTTAAAATTATAATGAACTAAAAAAATGATGCTTAGACAGCATTTAAGGTAACCTACCACGTTCGCAAACAAAAATTTTAATTAATGTTTCATGGACACTTTTAATTTGATGCTATTGCAAAATTAGGTTATAAAACCTTGACAAACAATTAAAATATATGCAGGTGTCACCTATCACCAATATGACTCTGGTAGACAACGGGGAAATAATAAAGGGCAATTAAATCGGAAGATTATAAAAAAAAAAAATCATTAAAAGTGTTTTGGTAGTAGATTGCACAGCGTGGGAAATAAAGAAACGAAGATACACCCACCACGAAGAGAACTGTTATGTCAGCGATTATAGAAAAGCAAGAAGGAATTGTTATTAAAAAAAAGGAGGAAATCAGGATTAGTAAGGGCTAGTGTAACAACTGAATTTGTTATTTGTAGGTTGGTATAGCAGGAAGAGCAAAACATATATATAACATATATAAACATTGTATGTGTAACGTGAAGGAAATTCCTGATCTTTTATATAATTTTACTGTATTATTTGCAATGGATGTAATGTGAGGAATAGAAAACAAAAATTTGAACTGATCATGATCGTTAGATTAAGATTATGCTTTAATTATTATGCAGTTTGGTCACTTGGTTTTCAGGTTATTTATATCAGTGGTTCTTAAATATTTAAAAGTGGTTCTCAAACAAAGTCGGGGCCATTTAAAATCCTACAAATAATTGTATGACCACTACATACAAATTTCTGAGTTAATTTTAACTATGTTTTAATAGATAAGACAAATATTACAGAAAAAAATGTTATAAAAATAAATAAAACGCACCATAAGTGTATGAAAAACATGAGCCTGAAGAGTCCTAAGGATTTCTTCAATATTTGGGCATATATTTGAAAGGCAAACTATAATTTCCTGGTCAATAGATTGGAAATTTCCTCTCTCTTTGTACTTAATTGTGATCAGGGTAGAAAATCCTACCTCACATAGATAATAAACTTATAGTAAAATGTTCAACGTTTTTTTAGATATTGGAACTTATTCTTCATTTATAGGAATCTATAAGGTCTAAGACAAAATTTTTTTATTTTTAATACTCAATCCACGATAAGTGAATATAACTATTAATTCTTAGATGATCAACTCCACACAGTACTACTAACAGAAGGTAGAATTTCTTAGGCTGCCATGAAAAATTTTTTAACATTGAAAATCCATAGACACAAAAGCTTCTAGGGCTCTAGCCGTGGAAATTATGGCTCCAAGTTTCTCGGAAATATTCTGTGGTATTTTTATGTGAATAAAAGAACAAAAAAAAAGTAATTAGAAAAGTTAGTTGCTTATAATGAAAGCTGCCTTTGAAAGGGAAAAACTGACAAGAAAATAGAGTGTATTTAATTTTATATCTTGACACATATTTCTCTGAAATACTATAGTGCTCGCTGGCGTACCCCTTGACAACCATTGCCTTAACTACATAAAAGCATTGATAAATATTAAACTTGCCGTTATTTCCTGCCAGTAACTTATAGTGGGGTATAATATGCATATAGTTTATCCATTTACTTACATTCTTTAGCATAACTTTTACCAATAAAGTTTTGTTTTTGTGTACTTGATTAAAGTAATACGTGGTTTTCCGAAGCCAAAATAATATAAATTTGTTTTAAAGAAATAACACATTAAATATTGAGTAATCTAATAGAAGAAATATATGTGAAAGGACTGCGATAAATAAGATAAAGTATTTACTCGTATATTTCATAAAAATAAACAAATAAACGCATCAAACTTTTTAAATTAGTCTCTACGTCGTTTCTGATCTTTATCTGTTGTACATAATGACGTATAACGTACGTTCCAACATTCCGCACGTAACCATGTAAGTTCGTATTACATAAGTACTACTTACGTGTTCGTAATTACATACTTTAAAACGCCCGTTCTACTCTAAAACTCACGTGTCCGAAATGTAGTCAGCCTCCACAAATTAAAATTATCTTGAATTTTCGTAGTGTATCTGAAGGTAAATATTTGCTAGTTTTAAATTAAAACAGACACTTCAAATGTCACTACGAACGTTATTATTATTATACTTGTACTAATTATATTCATTTCCTTTTATAATAAGAATGTGAATGCATACGGTATTTTATTCTTGGTTAATGTTCCCATCATTCGATGAAAAATTCTTAAACTTTTCAGAATATTTGTTGTTTTTTTAAGAAAAGTTTTATTATACTAATACAATATTATATTTCTGACTTTTTTGATGGAAAATCAGTGAGAGACTTGAACCAAAGTTCTTCTGCCCTAGAACATCTTACATGTATTATTGGGTCAAGAAGTATTGTAGTATCTCCTGATTCAAATGCTGTGTTTGCAAAATTATTGATTTCAAACCTTTTCAAAGATATGAATTATGATTACCAAACTTTATCGCTACGCGCAGAAGTACCTTCAAAAGTAAGAAGTGTATATTTTTTTTTTTTTTGCTACTGAAAATAAATAATTTAAACAAGTTATAATTTTTTTTTATTAATTGTAGCATATTTACATTGAATAATAACATTGATTTTTCTTTTTGTTGAAAAACAAAAACGAAAAAAAAAAATTAATATTGGAGCAGAAAATGAAACTTTCGAATATTTATTTAGAGATGCTTTTATAGAGAATAGAAGAATAGAGATTTGCAATTACCTAACTTTACAGCAACACGCAAAGTACTGTAGCTCTCTGAAGTGAGAAGTTTATAAAAAATTTTGCTACTGAATAATAATTTAAACGGGTCACCCAAAGAAACTAATTTTAACATATTTACACTGAATAATAAAATTAAATTTTTTTGTTAAAAAACATATTAAAAATTAAATGGAAAATGGAACTTTAGAATATATATTTAGAGTATTTAGATATATTTGATAGAGAATAGAAGCTTGTATATTATATTGATGCTTTTATCAAAAGTTTAATTCGAAATATTTTAATAATTCTCTTAAAATATCCGGGAGAAGTAATTTTAAAAACAATTTCCATCACATTTGGATATTGAAAAAGATAATTGGATTCATAAAATGGTACTCAGCTAAAATGAATAATTTCAGTCATTTACCATTAAAGGTTCAGTAAGAATTTGGTAGATTATTAAAATTGTATTATTTATTAAGATTTAAAATTAGCGTTTTTCGAAACTCCACGTAATGAATTTTGTCATGGAATAAGAAAAAATTCCAGAGGCTTTCTGAAATAGTCCTAAATATGCGTCTACCCTTTTGTGATGGGTATTTATGAGGAGCATTTTTAATATTAGTGCTAGTAAAATTTTAAAAAATCAGTCAATTCTACAAAACGTCGGAAGAAACTTTTAATCCTATAGTATCAAAGTTTCATTAATAGTTTAAATCTTTATTTCAAATACAAGCGCACCTAGCTTATTGTTATGAAGGTTTTGTTTTGTTATTAATACCCAATAAAATTATATTCATATGTATAACAAAGAATTTAATAATGATTTTTTAGGATGTGTTTTAATTTGTATTCCTTATATATAATTCGTATTTTACGTATTATTTGAATTCCTTTATACTCCTTTCTTCCTTTATATTCCTGCAAGTGAAAAAAATTTGAAAATTTTGTCCAGATTTATAATTTTTTTATTGATAAGGTCAAATGCTTTGACTTGATTATTTATCATGTATTGTGTTCGAAAATTATCTGCCATAGACTCATTGGGCAGAATAATGAGTTATATGAAAATTGCTTCTATGAAATACTTTATACTAATTTACAAGAATTCAAGTAGCTTGTCGCTGCTACTATTAATGCTAAAATTTCGTTGAAGCTTCCAAATGGGATACTGCTTGGACAAACTATAACAAACTAAAGATTCGAAAGTTGAAATTTATGAACTTTTTATAGCTACATGGAAAGTTATTAAAATAAATTATATCTATTTCTTCTAATTTTTTTTTAATATAACTTTGTCATGAGTTTCAGCAATTCTGGTACATCCAGTTCTAATCCTTATTATACGTATCGTAATTACAAAAATATGCTTCAAAGTATGTTGAGAAATTTCGAAATCTCCGGATTAATATGTGTCTGAAGATTCATTTTCTACATTTGCACTTTAAAGTTTTCTTATAAATCTTAAATCAATGAGTGAAGAGAGAGGTTGAGCGTTTCAAAGAATATATTATATTGGAAAACTAATACTAAGGGCGTTGGGATGTAAATATGGAGGTAGATTAATGTAAGTCCCTCTAATGAGAAAATCCAGAAACATCGCATAAGAATAAAAGGAACAGTCGAACTTTTGCAGACAAAATGTTATGAAACTACAAAACTTTGGGTTACTATGAGAAATGATTATAACTTTCAGCATCATAATGCCGAAAATAGAATTGTAAGTAAAAGTTTTACTTTATTCCATATAAACCTTTTCATTTTGCTGTACTGTATTATAAACCAAATATTAAGGAAGCATGGATAAAATTAGGAGTGATAAGAAAAATGATTTGGAATGAGTACTCCAAAACATCTTCAATTATAAAAAAAGTTTATAAAAAATGCTTTTGGTTGGCTTGTATTATTAACGGTTTTGAAAAAATATTGTTCAGTAGATTTTTCCATTTTCATTCTGTTTAATAAAATATTAATAAAAATATTGAAAAATTTCTTACTATTCAGTAGGCATAGTATATATCCCACATCTACATCCATGAATTAATATTAAGTTTTCGTTTTTAATTTCTCGTTTTACAATTTATGAAAGGTAGCATAATAATGTCATTTCTTAAAATTGTATTTTTTCAATATGCTATTTTCAGTAAATAAGAATAAAAAAGCACTTACATGTAAACTATCATTCTTTTGTATCAACACTTTTTGGTTGGAAATGGCAGATCAAACAAAGCCACTGTGCAGTCACAAAGCAAAGCAGATCAAATATGTGTTAAATACACTTACAAATAATAAAAATATCAACCTTAGGGGAAAGTTTAGATAAGATTCCGAAATAAAAAATTAGCGTTTTTCAATAATTTAAGTATTCTGTAATGCATGGAAAAGAATGACGGATTTTTATGTCATTATCTGATCTGACAACTAGATAATCGTTATCTGATTGCACTGGAACAGACAAAAAGATTAAATTTTTTTTTTCAGGCTTTAAATGAATTGTTTGGGCTACAAGCATCACCGGTAACTGAGAATTCAGAAGGGAAAAATTTTTAATTTTAAGAGCATATGTCCCCATTTGAAGGAGGACGTTCGTTTGAGCTAAAAGGGAGTAAGGAGGGTAATCAAATAGCATGATTGCTCAATATTTGGGCAGAAATTATGCCAATATGGTAGAAAGTAACTTTAAGAAGACAGATGTCGACCAAGAGAAATAGTAGAATGCTAGGACGGTGTGATCTTTAAAGGATCTCACAACAACCTGATCTGTCATTATCAACGAACCGACGTGTAACCGTGATGACAGGGACCACAAGGACCATTAATAAGTGACTCAAGAACTGGTTCCGAGTTCACAACACATATTAGACCAGCTATCTCCTTACATCTCAATTGTGAAAACCAATTAGTGGACTTGCAAAGATGCAGAGTTCGTTAAATCTGGAATCTCACTGATTGGAGTTGAATATTTTCGATAGCAAGTCACGCCTCAAATTAAATCTCAATGACGAACGGACTGGTGCCTGGGACACTCATAGCAGCAGCGGATACTAACCTAATTTTCATCCCACACAGCTAGATCCTAACAGCGTAGTACTAGCACCCACACTACTGGTGGTCCAGCGATATTGGACGATGTTGAAATTTCTAAAATCGATATGTCCTCCATCGGATATTATGATATTTCGATTTTATCTACTTCTTCATTGGCACAACAGCCCATAAGTGGGCGAAGGCAATCTGCTTTTACTGGCGGATTTCGGGCAGAAGATGTTTTCTTTTTACAGGGCTATCAGTCCTACGCCGACATAGCAGACATTTACTGCACAGGGGGACCTATGGTTTAAAATGTATTCCGAATCACTGTAAACATATATGGCACTGCCGGGACGGGAACCGGAAGCCTGTGGTACTGAGTGCCATAGCGCTCGTCACTGGCCAACATGGCCCACATATCGATTTTATACAGGTTTAAAACTTCGAATATGGAACTTGTTTTGAATTGTAAAAACGAACAGGGAATATCTCTCACTAAATGAACAATTAATATCCCCTCACTAAATGAACTTCCGATCAACAAATTTTTTAAAATGGTTTTAATGATTATTTTCTAGCATGAATTAAGTACATTTTAGCTTACTTGACCTTACCTTCAACAAAAGATAATTTAAAAAAAAATAAAATCTCATTTTCTCATTTTATTTCATTGCAAAATATCTCCCCAATCTGTTCTTTTTTTTATTTTAAAATCGATAATTTATTGAGTTTATCCTTCTCAATGCAGTATTCACATTTCATGATTTTTTTTTTTTTGTTTATTATATCTATATCCATAATAGCAGAATTTTTTCAGACAGCTAAGCGAGAAGCAGTGCATTTCTATTGCTTACAGAATCTCATTTCTCCCAACTATAGCATGAAAGTCCACATCGCATTTCTGAGCTATTAAAAATTCATTTATAACAAACAATGTGCAAACTGGATCTTTTAAAAATATGATGCGTTCTTCCAAATGGATGTTTAAAAATTTAGCTAGTTTTTTAAAAATATGTTTTGTTTTTTTTTTTTTTTTTTATATGAAAACTTTTTTGAAACGCATGAATAATCAATATGTCGGTAGCCACAGTATATATATATATGTCCATGTAATGTATACAACGCGTTTAGTTTATTTTTAGCTGTCGTTGTCGATTCAGGTTTCCTTTTAAATCCATTAAGGTATTTTAGATGGGAAGGTAAAACTTTCATGATACTTAGGAAGACAAATATTTCTTAGTTTTATACTTCTTTTCATGAATTCTTGATTAAGTTTAAGGGAGTACTTATTTCATTTTTTGAAAGACTGTTTCGAAAGCACAAATAATGTATTCTCTAAAAGAAACTTCTAGATAAAAACAATGGTGTATATTTCCTTAAAATCAACACCTTTGTTTTATATTGTTTGTGATTTAACAATATTTTCCAAGGGAAATAATGATTGACTTAGTAGCATATGAATCTAACTATATAAGCTTTTTTTTTAATATGTTTGGATCATAAACAAAAAGTTTTTTACTTATATTATCTCTAGGTGCTTTTTTGCTGACTGTGTAACTTAATATTTCGTTGGAAAATTAAGTGATTTATAATTTATGAAATGTTTCGAATTTCTTTAACGCATTTATAATGTATGTTAATTTTTGAAATTCATAAATTTTGAGATAGTTTAATTAATTAAATCTGGTAGGTAAATAGTTAAAAAAGTAATTTATCATAATTAATAAATAAATATTAAAAAGTTTTCATTACGTGGGAGAAATGCATTTCTGAAAGGGGAAGACTTTCAGGGAAAAACTGCCTTCTTTTGAGTTCAGTTTGAAAAAGAAATTCGAAAATCCAAACAATCATTCCAGCTCTAATGTCACAACCCCAATTCCCACCAAAATATATATTTTTTTGGTGTTTTTCCATCCGAAATTATTATTTTATAGTATCCCATTAGAAGCAGTCGAAAAGAGATTGATTGTCCTGCACTCTAGCTAACGTGCACTGATAACTTTTGTTTCCTGAGTGTCGTGAGAGTATACCTTATTAGTTAATGCATATATATATATATATATATACAAATATACACACCATACACACATACATAATATATATGTATTATGATAATGTTTTCAATAATTGAATATTTCTTGCAAAAATACATTTTTTCATATTGAATCTCATAATGGCAACATGAGAATTTCTCGAAGAGTGAAATTCTGACACTTTGAAATCAAAAATATTATTGGCGATGCTCAACAAAATAAACTTCACTTCTTTGCCGTAAATCCCGGTTTCACTTTTTCTATGCTTTAGAATTTCTTCTTTTGTATCTAACACGAAACAGAATAAAATTTTTGTTTTTTGTTACCAATGAAAATTTTTTATTTATTTATCCCATTACTTTAATTATCTCAATTAAAATAAAACTTCAATAAGTGAAAAATTAAACTTACAACTTTCAAAAAGGATTTTCAGATAGATTTTATTTTGAACTAAAACGTAGTAATTAGTTAATTTCTCATTCATTTACTTACTTTTAGTTACTTTATTTCTTTTAAAATAAAACAAAGCTCATACCAAATAAAACACACATTGAAAAATATTTTGCTATCATATATATCTAAATACCAAATTTAAATTCTTTTATTGATGATACAAAAAAATTTAAATTGTAGTATAAGAATAACTTTTATGTGATATAATAAAATAATTTTTTATGATTGTATAAAAGCAATAAAAATATAGATCAAAGCACAAAATTTTCATACGTGTTCGTTTTTCTTTTTTTTCATTAACAAAATCTCCTATTGACAAATTTTATATAGTATTTAAAAATTTTTATATGTGCAATCTAAAATAAATCCAAGTGCTTAAAAAGTTGTGAATTTTTATTTATTCTATACTAATCTTTGTCCAACAGTCTTTGTAGCTTTTTAACATCCTTTGCTACAAATTAAAATAACCTCTTAGATTCCTCAGTATTCCATGTATTGTAGAAGGACGAATTGCTTTAGTAAATGCAGCTGATGCATCAATGTTGCCATAGTGATTCATTTTATTTCTTTTAATTATCCTTTCGATGCCTAGACCAAGGATATTTCTAGTGAAAGCATCCGTTTAACATGTTGTATTCATATGAAACTTTTCACTCATGTTTAATTCCATATAATTGCTGATCTTGAAGTATTATTTTTAGTAATTAGGACGTTTTGTTTATAATTTACTGGTTTTGTTTTGTTTACTGGGTTAAGAAACATTGATTTGCTCTGGTTTGTGGAGTATTGTGTTTCCCAGAAATGGAAAATAGGTCTTGAGAATTGTTCTAGCCAAGATAAGGTATGAACCAGATTTATGAGCTTTGAGCCTAAGATGATATTATTATTGAAAATTAAAAGGGTTATTGCTAGTAAACAAACGTAATTTCCGTTAAATTACATCCTTATACCATCTACTTAATGAAGAATTTAAATATTAAAATTTGAAAGTCAGCATCATATGTATCTTTGAGTATCTTAATGCAAGATGAAACACCTGTACACAAAGAGATCAACAAAAGAAATTAATCCAGATGATTAAAATCATAACGAACAAATAACTTTGCCTTTGCCATCTATGTCTGAAACTGATATTATTAATGAGAGCTTGTTTTTTAAACGTATCTTCTTTTCTGTTTACCTTTTTATTTTTTCTATATATCTGGTCAATTTTAAGGAACAGCATTTTGGAAATGAATATCTGAAGTGTGGGCCATGCAAGTCCTTGAAATTTTAAAACAAATATGGTTAGTGATTAAAGTATTTTGTTAAGTAATTTCTTAATAAACCTTTCAACATTCCTTTTACGTCAATTAATGTCAAAAAGGGCTAATTAAAAATGATCGAATGCTGAAGAGAATTTTCAAATGTAAGCAGTTTGGGCCTTTTCGGAATGCTTTTTATCCAGTCATGTAATTCCAATACACCTACGCAATTTTGAACTGTACGAATATATTTATATTCAAATGATAAACAGTTCAATCTTTGTTAATTTCAATCTTCTTCTTTAGTTAAACTTTAATCTTTGTTTATTTATTTATAATGTATGAAAAATTTTATGCAGCATGTACTAACAAATTATCTAATTAATTAATTGAAAAAAAGGTAATGCTTAAATAATGGGAAATGGTGATTTATGTAAACTTAAAAATTCATATCTGCTTTATTTTCGACGAAATATTTTTAAACTTCAAGAGCTTCTCTCTCTGCCTTTAAAATAAAACTTTGGTAAACGAAACCAATTGTTTATTTTGTCATATATGTCTTCGTCTTTTTCTAATGTCAGACTTTTTATATTGCAAAAATTTCAACTTTCAAAAAAATCTATCCTAATATCCCAAAAACATATTGTGAAGTATTAATGAAAAATCTATTAAATAAAACTGAAACAAAATTAAAAATAAAAAAAAATTAAAAATTGATGAACTAATTAAATTGATTTTTCTTAACTTTTTGAATAAAAAGTATTCCGGTGATATTTGTGACGGTGAGAAGAAAATATAAAAGATGCAAAAGTTTGTTGTAGTAGAATTTAACGAATGCTATTTCAACACCAAAATATAAAAATATAAATCTATTCTTCAAAATATGTTTAAATGAACATATTTAACATTTCTTTTTGTTTAATAAGTATATTTCCTTTCATCTAGTTTTATAACTTTTACTAAGCATTAATACTACTAAATATTTTCCTGGAAGGCTTGATTTTAAAAACCTTTTCCTTCATTTTTTAATTTATATTATACATTAAACTTTGCTTTACGCGACTTAGTACATTTTACTTCTGAACGATTAATACTCAATCATCCACCCATTTATCTACACCACTTGTACTAAGTTTATCTGTTTCAGTGTTATTTAACACTGAAATGTGTGTTATTCAACGATTTATCATTTTTATGTTCTCTACAGATTTAACAATGTCCAAAATCTGAATTGCGACTAAATCATAATTCGTACGAGAACATTACATTATTTCACTGATTAATGGTCAAGAATATATGCTGACAACGTCAGTTTGTAGGCTTTCAGTTTATCCCAGAAGGACGCTGAACAAACTACTATGGACATTATAAGTCACCTGTTATTAATCTTTACGAAAACAATTCTAGAAATGCTGATTCACCTTTACAAAGCAAACTGAAAAAAGTGTATAATATGCTACTGTTTTCCTTTATATAAAAGGACAGTCAATTTGTTATACCAATTGTAATCTATTTTTACTATATAGATTCTGAACCAAATAAACAGTAAACATTTAACTCCTAATATAGATAAAACCCTTTATGCCCCTTAACCATTTTAAGAAACCTTCAAGACATGTACAGTATAAATATTCCTTTTACTTTTAGTTTATACTAATTTTCATAAAACGTGTAAGATGCACGCTTGCAACATAGAAATTAGTTTTCTTTTTTAATTTTAAGTGTATTTCTATTATTAAAAATATTTCATTGATTGAAGAAATAACATACTACATGTTGTGGAAGTATACATAGAAAGAAAAACTGTTATATTTACACTTAAATAATAAATGTTTAAAATTCCATTTTACAAATTAAACAACTGCAGCAAATCTGGTGAATTGCTCATTGATTTCTGAAGTATGGGAACTTTGTTCAAAACCCGTTAAGCGATTCAAAATCAATACATTTTTTTTTTCATTTGCCAGAAATGGATACGATAAATCCATAGGACGGAAGCTGTTTTCGGTAGGCCAAAGGAAGTAGGAGGATGATACGAATCCTCAAACGTTGTTCCTGAGGTTACACGTACCAGATTCCAATGACAATGTCAACTCTTCTTGTATAAAGAGTCTGACTCTGACTCAGTGCACAAGCCATCAATCACCAAGTGAAAAATTTTACAATTTAATTGATTTATTTATTCATACAAATGGTTTTGTAATATAAAAAATTCTACAATAACTAAAAATGAGAATTTATTTTAAAAAAATTTTTGAAATAAAAAATGAATGAGTCAAAGAGTTTAAAAACAACAATTAGTCAAAAGACCTGAAAACCTTCTTTCAATTTCTTGTATGATTAATTGATTACTTACTTGACATTGTCACGATTCAAAAATGCTTGGATAAATTGCACCCGTAGGCAGAAACTTCGCTCCGCGACTTTAATTGGATTCCGAAAACAAACATCCATGGCACCGCCGGGACTCGAACCCGATTGGCACCGAACGCCAGAGCGCTAGACACTTAGTATTCTTATTAATTAAAATTATTTAATAATAATTATATTCCAGCATTTATTACTGCTTTTGATTATAACATATTAACCATAATATTATAATGATTCTATATTATTATAATTAATTTTTTATAATACTTTTAAACATTCCTTTTCTAACTTATATAAAAGTTTTAATTTGTTTTTCTCTTATATCAAGGACTGCAACGTATTAAACAAAATTGTATTATCGAAATACCTCCATGATCTTATGCATTTATTGTTCTATAATCATCTTAGTTTATTAGCATCACTGAATGTGTCCACAAAATATATCGCCCCTTCCGATGTCTAGCGGCCTTATGGGCCTGCTGCGTGTCATTTTATTGGAATAAGGTGGTCATTTATTACAATGTTCCTGAACTGTTGAGCTGACAGCTACACTGAGCGAGCGAAAATCTTATAGGAAACCTATGTCCATACCCTGTCACGAGCACTACATCTGGAGAGGAGAATCGTTAATTAAATTCTTGGTACCCACTCCTTCCGTATATCAACATGTTAGTGTCAAAAAATTATGGAATCATGTCCAACAATCTCCAATAATTTCGTAAGAGCAGTGGTAGGATTAGAACTCAAAATCAGGTGAAGCGCTACTTATATTGCCTTCCTATGAAAGCCGATATCCAGAGTTGGTGAGACTGATTTTGATGTAATTACGAAACTTTGCAAGTGAAAGTGCATGCATACGTGTAAAGATGCAATTTATTTTAGAATATTCCTATATAAGTGTATTAAATTTCCAAAGATGTTGAGTTATGAATAATTAATGATAAGAGGCTCTTGTATTGAAATAAAATAGTTAAAATCAACTTAAAATCTTACACATTTTTCTGTATACCCTCCGTAAACCGTACCCCTTTCTAGAGAAAAAACCCTTTCTAAAGTCTTAGAAAAACTTATATTACATTTATATTATTTATCCACAAGGTTTTTCTTTAAAGTGTTCTTATGTTTTTTTCTCAACAACTGTATAATTTTTAGATGATAAACTCCTCATGCAATTCGTTTGCTGTTTTTATTTTATGAATCTAGTACTTGAGTTTTTTAGTGAATCTTGTATTGAAATTAATGCAACTATGATGCGGTAAAAAAGAAATCAGATTAAAAAATCCAGTAAAATTCAAACACTATTCATAAAATCTCTTTAAGACATGCGCTGACTTTAGATAAAAATTAGAAGGATATATGGTATAAAATTCATTTTTTGTTGAACTTATTTTCATTTTAGAAGTCTAATATTAAAAACTCTGTATTGATATAAGCCCCTTGTTTTTCTCTGAAACTAGTTAATTATATGAAGTCCAAATAAAAATAAGGAAAATGTAAATATATTGGCAATGGGTATCCTTATGAATTATCCTTATAAACTGTTAATTATAAATATCATAAAATAAAATGCTCTAATTAGCTAAAATTTCTTATATTGCTTCTTTTTTTTTTTTGTTAATTCAGTGTGAGTGTATGTGAATACTCTTTAAAAAAGATCATATCAAATTTCTTATTCGAATCCTTCTTTATAGAATTACTACATCAATTAAAATTTCGAATGAGTTCTCCTTCATAATAACATAATTTTTTCCTAAATTAAAATACTCCTAATAGGTAAAAATTTCGTTCATTGGTTTATTTTCAATTAATTCAGTGTGAACCTATGTAAATATTCTTTAAAAATCTATCAAAGTTCTATTAGAATCCTTCTTTTGTAGAATCACGTACATCAATTAAAATTTCTAGTGAATCCTTCTTCATAATAATGCTATTTGCAGTCGATTCTTGGAATCAAGAATTGCATAGTAAATTACGTACGAACAACTCAAACGAATGTAACTATAGTCATATTTACTTTCTACCAATATTGAAACGATGCATTTCCTTTAGTTAACACAGATGTTAAATTCATATAAGTTTCTGTAACTGTTTGAAATATTCCTTTGAAGTTTTCATCGAGAACATGTGTTAAATAATTAAGAGTTCATTTCAATCAGTAAGTTTCCAGTTAATGTGACATTTGATATAAAATAGTACTTCTAGTAAATGATAAAAAAATAAATTTTGAATAAATTTCACATTTAGTACTATTTATTTAAATGTTACTTACATGTTATTATTGAATTTGAAAAAATACAATGTTGCATTTTCTCTTAAAGAAATGTAACACTTTTTCACCACAAAAAAGATCTTTTATATTTCAAACACATAGTTCAAAGAATAAAATTTAACAAAGGAAATAATTTTTAATTATAAAACTATTTTTTATTCTTATTTTATTGGAATTTGTATGCCATAATAGTGATAAATTTCAAAAGCTAAATTATTTTTACGCTTGAATTAATAAATAAATAAACAGCAAAACATAATTTGAGATTTCATATATTAATTGAAAACTTTACTACAGAATTGGAAGGTCACTGGCAAGATTAAAAATAATTTACATCACAAACACAGAATTAAATCAATTCAGTTCTGTGACGAAATGTTTACTGACAAGCTGTTACAAAGCGAAAAGAACGCATCAAATAAAATATATAAAATCCTCGAGAGATTTCAGAAGCGATATCTTTTGACAAAAGCTTGAAAGTTAGCAAAACATGTATATCTCGTTCATATAAAAACATTTATCTTTCTATTCTGAACATAAAATAAGTAATACTTGGTTTTTCATATGAACGGAAAGAAAAATTAATTCTTCGAGTTTTTAATTTCCCATGAGATTGTTTCGTTTGCGTTTTAATTGAAAAAAAATGCATGGATGCATGCATTTTAAACAAAAGAATACCTAATTTGTATTTTGTGTTCATTTAAGAAGATATTAAATTGTAAACTGTATTGGTTTCTTTATTCTAGTGTTTTTTCATTATTACTGTAAGGCTAAACATGATTTGTGAATTAGAACTTTTGTACAAAGTCAACAGAAAATAATTAAATATAAATAAGCAACAGTACTATAAATTTAAGCATGATGTCGATGAATATCCTTTTTTTAATTTAATGAAAAATTCCCATACATAGCGCCCTGTTTCCTTCAGCAAATCTGTAAATGTTATATTTAAGCTTATAATTAACGTTACAAAATATCAAAGGACAACACAATTATTTTCTGCGATAAACATATTTTAGATTTTATAAACTATTATAAGAAAAAGTTCCATTCTCCTAAAAGCTTACTTTAATTGAATAAATTACTAAATTAAGCGGTATATAATTTTGTGGCAAACATAATAGTAACTAAATACACTTGGGAAAAAAGACAATATCAGCAACAAGAATAAATTTAGATTAATGAAATTTAAGCAAAGCATTTGTCTCGATAACATATTTATTTTTATTATAGTTTGAAGGTCACAAGTTAAAGTATTCACTAGAAGACGCATTTCAAATGTGAAATTATGGTATATTAATAAACTCTATAGTCTTTACTATTATAAATACAATCATGCCAACGCACATGCATTGTATCTCACAAGTATCGTATATCATTTTAAGAGATGAGTTCCATGCTTATTGCAATTGATTGGTCAAATCAAAGACTGTCCGTACTGAGTGACACCGGATTTGTCGTCCAATAATGTCCCACACGTTCTCGATGGGTGAAAGATTTGACCAGGGTAACATGTCGGCATTCTTTAGAACACGTTGACAGCAAGCGATATGGTGAAAAAGAGTTATCCTGTTGCAAAACGCCCCCAGGAATAGTCATCAAAAGTGGCAGCCTAAATAATTCACTCATCAGTCTGATGTACAAATTTTCTCTCATGGGGGTGGTTCTGTTGTCATAGAAAATTGCTCCCCAGACTGTAACTCCTGATGTAGTTCCAATATGTCTACGCATACAGATTGGCTCCCAACGCTCAACATGGCCTCTTTCTAACCAACATACGACCATCATTGATTCTAAATCAGAAACAGTTCTCATCTCAAAGCCCAACAGATCCACATCCTGCCCTCTAATGAGCTCTAGTTTGTTACTAGTAAAATCGCAAATGGTAGTGATTTGAAATTAGTGGCCACAGATGTCACTAATTTCAAACTAATTAATGGTACAGACAGGCTATCTGAGAACTGTCCACAAGTAATCGATTTGTTATCGTTCACTTGTCACTCTGATACCAACAGAAACTCTATTTTTCTCAACAGATGTAGTACGATGAATTTAGCAATGTGGCTAATATGGCGGTCGTCCCTCTCAGTAGTGAACAGTGTGCGACCGAAGACTGCGATATTCTTGAGAAAGTACCTTCCCGTTACCACTGCCACCAGTAATCACACAGTAGATACATCTCTGCCAGGTCTTTTGCCATATCGCGAAAAAGAAAATCGATCTTCTCGTAGCCCTTTTACAAGGCCTCGTTCAAACTGATCAAACTGCTGATAATACCTTCTTCTTCTTAAAGGCGTTCTTGGCTCGGAGCAAATTCATAACATCCAATGCGGAATATACACTGCCCTCCAAAAGTTAAGGAACAACCAGATTTTTTGCGTCTAATTTGCAAATGAATGAATGTAGAAACACCAAATTTGGATGACATGTGCACAAAACAGTTATGTATTAACTACAACATAGAAGTTTACATAAGGAAAATGCAAAAATGATTTTTAACAAAAAAAAGCAATCTCCTGGAAATGTCCATTCTTGGAAAAATTCTAATCACAGTTTTATGTGGTAAAATGTCATATAAACATAACAAAAATTAGTTTTAATAAGGGATATGCCTACACTAGCTTGAATGCATTGGCGTCATCGACTTTCCATGCTGTCAATTAAGTTGTCGGTTACCGAAATGGGAAGTGAAGACCAGACACGGAGTAAGCTTTGTTCCAGCTCTCCTGAAGACCTTGGAGAAGAATTTAAAGCAGCAACCTGTCTACCAAGATATTCCCAAAGATGTTCTATCGGATTCAGGTCTGGAGATCGAACTGACCATTCCATTCTCTCCAAACCAAGACCCTCAAGATATTCCTCAACAACTACAGCTCGGGAGGTCGTGCATTATCATCCATCAAAATGAAAAAATTGCCAATTGCACCGGCATATGGGCCGACATATAGATCAAGGATCTCATCCCGATATCTCAAACCAGTCACAGTTCCTCCGTGGAACACATGCAGATTAATGTGACCACCGAGTGAGATCCCTGCCCAAACCATTATTACACCACCTCGGTAACTGTGTCTTTTTCAACAGTGTTGGATTAATGGTAACTGGTGCTTTGTTCCCCTCCAGATCAGCAGACGTCCTGAATTGCTCTCTCTCCAGTGTGAATCTGGACTCCTCTGTAAAAGAATATAGGAGCTCATCGCTGTCTGGTCCAGGAAACGTGTTTCTCTTGCCCAAGATAAGCGGGCCCTTCTCTGTCGTCCGTGGAAGGGGACATGCGCAACTGTTCGCTTTGTATACAGACCTGAATTGTGAAGACGCTTTCGCACAGTACTAGCGGATATTCTTCTTCCTGATGATACAGAGTGGTTTGCAACAACTTGCAGCACACTCATGTCTTCTGAACACAGAAGCTTCGGTTTGATATTGATTCCAGAGACTGTGGACCACATTGCGAGACGCATTAAGACGTCTAGTAACATCAGCCTGGAACAACCCCATTTCCATCCATCCGACCACCCTGCACCTTAACGAATTGGGCAAACGGCTTCTCTCAGACATTGCGGGACCCCACTGCCTATTGTCAACGAATCTTCTAACAAAAATTGTAAATCAGCAAAAGTTACATGCGTAATTACGAAAGCCTGATATTTGCATATTTTTCTCTCACTCATATATACCCGTTCTTCTGTATAAAAAAAAGTGGTAGCCATCGTTTTCGCATAAAGTTCGTTTTTATCATTTATATAAACTATAAATTTTATTGTTACTGTCATTTTTTTTATGGTGATCTTCGAAAACATGTTGTTCCTTAACTTTTGGAGGCCAATGTAAATAGTGTAATTTGAATAAACGTCATATTTCAGATATCCATATACACCTCCCAAATTTCGTTTGTTTAGCTCAACTCCTATTGGTGTCTATTTTATTTTCCCTAAGTGTATTTTTAGCTTATTACATGAATATTTAAAAAAAAAAAAAAATGAAACAAAATTCTTTAGCTAAGAATATAAATTTTAAATATTAATTGTACTTAATATTTTATTATAAATCAGGTAATATCGTTATTATATCGTTTTTTATTATTTATTCTTTTCTGAATAAATCATCAAAGCATATACGTTAATGTTATCTGGATAATGAGTTTAGGATATGGATTTCGCTTGCATTATAATCTATGATTTTGTACACTGTCAAGAGATTCGATCAATTATATGCTTTGTCTATTTTGAATAACTTACTTGTGTAATGCATAACTTCTGTAATGCATAGAACAATAAATTGGAACAATTATAAATAAGTGAGTGCAACTAATGTAAACTTTCATGTGTCTTTTAAATTTGGAATAATTGTTTATTTGAGAAATTGCGATATTTATAAAATTTTGAAGTCATCTATTACGACTACTATTATTATTTTTTTATTGTTAAATTATTCTATTTTAGTTTCTATTTAATTTGTTTGATAATATAAATAACAAAAAGATTTTCAAAGTTTTATTAAAAATTGAAAAATTATCTGAAATTTAAAAACTAAAAATATTATAATGGAAAGTATATAATATATATATATATATATACTTGATATTATAATATTTGACTATGACCTAAGCGATATATGATAAATTTCGTATATTCTGTTAATTACGTTCGGAGGACTAACCATGAGTGATGAAATATTATGCTTAAAATAAAACTTAATGTAGTAAATTGAATAAATTTAAAGAACAGATATAGAGCTAATGTCATTCATTTATTTTCTTTCATAAATTTGATCATATAAAAAAAACAATACAAAATCTTTGAACTTGTAATTATTCACCGAATAAATTTAGCTTAAGACAACTGTATATTTTCACGCACACACTAGAAAAATATTCGAAAAGTTTAAAATAAAAATAAATTAGTAAATAGATATTTAAAAAGTATATCAAAAATAGACATTATATGTTAAAAAATAAAGATTATATAGATAAAAATGGACATTTAAAAATAAACATTATGTGTTAGAAAAATAATTCAGGTTGAAAATTACACGATTCTTTCAGGTTCAAAGAATACTCAGAAAATGCTTTCAAAAGAGCTGCAATCTAATTTCGAGAATCCTACTATGGCATTCTACTAAAGGAAATATTTCAATAGAATTTCTTACAATTATTGAGAAAGATCATTTTATACCCGAATTGCTTTACAAAAACACATGTTACAATTAATAATAGAGTATAGTTCGCCAAACAGAATTTCATTTTTAAGCTCTTCATAGATTAAGCTAAGCTTTTCATAAATTAAGAGTTCTTAGATATTTTTGTGTAACAGTCCTCTATTGCCAGTAAAATGAAAACCACAGACCTCCTTTTAAGAATAATATATATTTAATGTATTCACATTTAAAGTATATTATTCTGTATATAAATAATTAAATTAATAATTTAATTATTTATTACAGATAATTATTTATTTTATATAATTAAAATAATACATTAAACGACAATTCAGATATACAAAAAAACAAAAAAAAAAACAGAAATAAATGATATATCAATATTGTTTGTGCTTTTCACAACAAAGGAAATAATAAAAAAATATATTATTAAGTACAAAATAATTAAATTTTTATTTTTATAATCTTTGAACACTTATATTGTTCATTGGGATTTTAATTACAATCTCATAGAAAACAGTGTTATTTCTACTGATAGTCATAGATACAACTAATATTATTATAATTTATTGTGCTTTTAAGAGAAGTACTAGAAATTGTTATGATGTCAGTGAAAATATAAAAAAATATTTTTTATGCAAGCTCGTGGAAATTTGAACCAATCCTATGGATGCTAGGCTAAGCTTATGGGCCTCGTGAACCTAGATCGTAGACACCTTGAATGAATCCCATGTCACCCTGAGTCAAATTTGTGAGAACTCCCTGAACCACGCTCAGAGGCGATGAAAGACTTCGTGTATCCCTGGTTAAGAACCAATGTTATAGAGTAAGAGTCATCAGAAAGAAAAGAAATTTGTCCGAGGATTTCAATATCTTTTCTTCATGTTTAGTTAATGAATAATTGCCTTATAAATGGTTGTTGTAATTGAAGATACAAATCTTAGTGACCAGATTTAAAAGAGATTCTGTCATTTTAAAGTCAAATTAATCTATAAATATTTCCTCATTCTAGTTAAATGGTACCCATATTTAAAAGGAAAATTAACTCCAAATTCAGAATTTTTATTGTTTTGACTAAACTTTGATTGCTTTGACTATTGTAAACTTAACTTAAATTTCCTATTAGTTTTTTTTTCTTTATTTTAAATTCATAAACTACAAAAAAAATAATTTTCTATTTTAATACAAGCTGAGATATGCTTCATATAATTAGTTTAATATGAACCAATTCAATGAAATCGAAAATAACTATATTTATAAGGAAAACAAAAACAAAAAACTTTCATGTTTTATATCACAAACCTATTTTTGTCTCCTTGCAGTATTTATAGATTAAATGTCATTCACATAAATGTTAGAAAATGAATATGTTTACAGTAAATGTTTTTACTCAAAATTATTTATTGATATTTTGCTCCACATGAAACGAACTTTTAGTATTGACATGCTGAAAAATTCATATCTACTAGAATTAAATTAAATAAGAGTGTTAGATACCCTTTTTTGCTTTTTCTGTACTCTGTCTAACGGTGTGTTTTGCAAGCTTATAGGTGCCGAAATTTTAGAAAATCTTTAATAAATAGAAACATGAAATCCCATAAAATATGGATAACTTTTTCTGATTATTATGTTGGACATTCTCCTACCTAAGCAACATGAAACATTAATTGTGTATTTGGGAATGATATAGATAATGTATACACAATGAGACCATGGTTTTGAGAAGTTCAAATCAGGAGATATGAGCTTAGAAAATTAACTCCGTTGAAGACCTGATAAAGTCTTTTATAATGAGGTTCTGAAGGTAAAAGTTGAAGCTAATCTATAATAATTATTAGAGAACTTGCTGTTGATCTTGTAATAGTTTCCATCAACAGTTCTGAGACATCTTGCAGCTCTTGAAAAGAGAACGGAACTTGACAAATGGGTTACACAGAAAATGGCAAAGCTTGCAGATTTCTGCTCATCATTCAATACTCGGTGAAGAAATTGTTTCTTTTTGAACCGTATCATTGCTTGCGATGAAAAGTGGAAATTGAATGATAATCGTAAACTCTCGGTCAAGTGAATGGATGCAGATGAAAAGACTATACGCTTACGCAGACCAAGCTTTTATCCAAAGAAGACAGCAGATGTCTTGGAAGAATCAAAGGGGAGTTATCCATTACTGCTTCCTAGAAGTGGGTGAAAACATTGATGTACAGTATTGCTGTCAGCAAATTGATGTTGTTCATCAGAATTTGTTTTCGTCAGAACCAGTCTTGGTGAATAGAAAAGACCTTATTGTTCTTCATATCTCAGAACCTCGCATTTCACAAGTCGCATTCCAAACCCCGAGGTTTCGTCTCATTCACCATATTCACTCACTCGATTTCTCTCTTACTAATTACTAATTCTTTAAACATTTAGAATCTTTTAAAGAATAAACACATCGCCAATCACAAAGCTGTCAAAACAGCCTTTACTGAATTTATTGACTTGGCTGTTCTTTGAAACTGGCATAAAAATGCGTTGTAATCGATGGCAGTAGTGCATTAATGTAAATGGAACATATTTTGACTCAATATGCACAAACAAATTGTGTTTGTGACCTTTTAAATGTGTGTACTTAAAAGTTCATTTCATATGGAGCAACTCAACACAGCAATTTAATGGAAGAATATAATGATGTTTTGAATAATTTATAAAATCATAAACAATTTATAAAACTATTTTATAATCATAAAAGAATATTTTTATTATTTTATGGTTAAAATTTTGCATCACGCAATCAAAAAATGAGTAAAATGAAATGAGCTACTATATAGCGTTATGTGAAATGAATCACTGTTAAAATTAATTTAATTTTTGAACTTCATTTACTCTAATAATCTGTAATTTGAATATAATTTAAAATCAGCATTTATTTCAGAAAATTGTTTTTTTTTGTTTCCTTTTAGGAAATAGAACCTTCATGCTCTTATCATTTAAATATAATTAATATTATTACCAAAATTAATTTATAATTTAATAGATATTAATTTAACTAACTATTCACAAACATTGTTTCGTACATATCTCTATAATAAATTAAAATAAAAAATTTTCAGTAACTACATTATAACCAAGTTCAGGTCTTTGCAAAGTGGACAAGAAATAGATTGAAAAGCAACTGTCATGGCTTCTTTAAACAAAACTGGATTGCAATTTTTGGAAACTGTCTTGTATCAACATTTTGACTTCTTGTCGAGAAATTTTCTGTTTTTTTTTTTTTTTTTTTTTTTTTTTTTTACCAAACACAAGCAATACAATACAGTTCCCCCTCCTTACAATGGACCATTCCAAAGCGGCTTATTATTTATATATTGTTCACAGATTAGAGGTTCATGAGCAAAATGATAAAGTATGTGCTCTCACATAGAGGAAAAATTGCTATGGGCATTATATATATTTATACTGTAACAAATCCTGTTATTGAACAATCATTTTATTTATTAAGCGAAATATTTTTGTTTCAATGTAGAGATTCTTGAACTGTTTTCTGATGACTCCTTATAATAACGAACAAAACTTTGTGAATAATGTCGTTTCCAAAGAAGGTGGATAGGAAGAATAATGTCCCCAAGTAACTCATGCAAGAATAACAGTCTGTCAGTTGTTCGTCGTATATAAGAAACCTCAAGAAACCCAAACCAAGCAATCTGTTTATTGATATAAGAGATTCAATCTTAAATTCCTCCAAGTCTGCTAATATTTAAAGCAATGACCGTAGATTATGCCATCGGTAGGAATGAAACTCTGGTATACTTACTATCCAGCCTGTTCTACTACTGGTAGTTTTATACGGAATATATTCTTTGATATATTTCTAAATCATGCCAAATTTAAATACGTATCCAGTTTAAAAGAGTCAGCAGTTAGTTTTGTATTAGGAGGATACGAATCCTCAAACTTTTTCCTACTTTAAACTGTAAGTCCCGGTCTGTTTAGCTTAATGTGTGCACAAGTTGACCGGAGAGCGACAAACCAAACCAATCAAACTTTGTCCCTGAGACTGCATCTACCAACTTGCAATGACAGTAGTGACCCTTCTTCCATGATGAGTCTGACTCTGGTGCATACGCGATCACCAAGTAAAAATTTTACAATTTAATTGATTTATTTTATTTATAGGAATGATTTTGTATAATAGTAAATTCTACATTAAGTAATGCAAAAATGATTATTTATTTAAAAAAAAATTTTAATGAATGAGTCAAAGAACATATTCTACTACTGGGCATCAAGTAGGGTTTTATACGGAATATATTCTTCGATATATTTCTAAACCATGCCAAATTTAAATACGTATCCAGTTTACTACAATAGTCAGTAGTTAGTTTTGTATTAGCTTCATTGAATTAAATTGCACCCAAGGAAAATTCGAGGCATTTATCCTCTTTTTTCCCTTACTCTTTCATAGGAAGAAAACAGAAAAACTTTTAATATGTTTTCTTTGTTTCGATTTGAGTCAGCGCTGCTAACATACCCAAAGCAATCACTCCTCGAAAAATAGAAATCGTAAGCCCTCCAAAACAGCACAATCTAACGAATAAAACCGGGCTTAATAGAGATCTATCGGAGTTTTTTTGGGGGAAAGAATCCGACATAAAAGCTGTTTTCTATTTACAAAATAAAGAAAGTTTACAAAGCTTCGTGTGGGTGGGGATTGATTTCAAGATAAGAGGTTCTATCCCACCTTATTTTTCCTCAATTGAAGAGGAAAAAAATATTAGTCAAGGGAAAAAACATGTTTTGATATGGAAGATTGAAACTGCTTGAAAGGCTTTGAAGACGAAGCTAGCATCAGAAATTTTGATATCTAGAATCTCCAGTGTGCAATGTTTTATACGTGCCGCCATAATAGAAAAAAAGTTTTTCTAGAAAAGAAATCATAATAGTATGAAGTATAAAGAAATTCCAAATTTATGACTGCGTAAAGAAGAACCGATCGTGATTGTTGTCCAAAGTGAAGTAAGTCAAAATAATATCGAAGATGGGCGATACAAATATTAGTATATTCTTTTTTTCGATAATTATGGATACCTGTAACACTTTTTAAATTTATTTTTGAAAAGATTTGTGTCCTCTAATGATGTAAAACAAAATAAAAATAATAAATGCAACTGATGACATTACTCAATGATATTAATGATTATCAATCTAAAACTTTTGACTGTAAAATAATGATAATAACACAGCAACTCAACTTACTTAGGTACACAGATGTTTATTTCTAAAAACTGTAATTTGTTGTTATATTCTTTTTGTAATATTACATTTACTTTTTAAATGCCACATAAATTTTTAATACATAATAATTTCTGAATGTTACAAATAATTAATTATAAAAATAACTGAAAGTTTCATCCTTAAAGTAATAATATTTTATACTAAATTTTTAGCCCATATGGTGATATCTGTTTTTAAAATTTTATCTTCGTAGAATTATTCCTCCATGTATTCGTTTATCAGTTCCATTTATTCCACATTCTTTAACGAATTTTGTCTTTTCATGTTAGGTTGTATTTTATAAGTAACAACAATTCCTAAAATTCTATATATTATGTTCATAAAACGTGAGAATGATTACACTTTGTGTGAACAGGTTTTGGTATTAACAGGGAAGCCTTCAAAGTACCAATACTAATAAAAACTCTCCAAGTTGTTGCTATTTTATTGTAGCCAAAATATTGTTATTTGCTTTTATAGCAATTTAATATTGTTGAAAAGCATAATGATTTAAGAAAAATCAAAAGAGTTTGTAACTATTTGTAAAAGTGTTTCAGTGGTATTCAAGAAAAAAATTTAATACGATTTAAATTTTTCAGTGACAGAATTCTTGTGTAAATACCTACAAATGATAATTAATTAATGTTTTGTATAAAAATAAGATCACGAAAGCTTTTTCTAATCAACAAATTTCAAGAAAATAAGCGTCGTTCACTAGAGTGCAAAACACAGCAATAATGTCATTTTTAAACAGGCATGAAATTGTAGAAAAGGTCTTTTTTCTATCTGTACAAAGAACTTCCAATGCGGCAGAAATGTGATTCGTATGCAACTGTCAGGAACAAGACATCACAGGTGAAGTGAGGATATGCAGAATGCGATGCAGTCAGAGCGAGCAGTGCAACATTACAATAAAAGAAGAATGAGAGGCTCTATTTAAGATATTTTCAGCAATCAATTTCTGCTTTAATTTAAAGTCAAGTTCAAATAGGTTCATAAGTGCAGTAAGGCTAGGAGAATCCATATGGATTACTTTACACCTAATAGAATGATCGACAAGTTTCAGGAGGGTCTCAATGTGACAAATGTACCAAGAGTATTGATTCCACAAAAGTGACGCTCCACGAGCCAGGAAGGCCTTCTAAATCAAAAGTAAGAAAGAAAGGTTGTTGGTGGTCGGCCAAGAAACACAACACCAATGAATGGCCTATATATTGTCCTGAAGAGGAAAAGTAATTTATACTAGTCAGAGGATCATCACTAGATCATCAATACTCACCCGCTGAGAACGGCAGTGGAACGATGCTAGGGCCTTCATAAAAAAAAAAAATGCCTTCATAAAAAGGTAGGCTTATTCTCCCGCAGTCCTGAATGCTGCATCTCATTGAGTGCTGTCTAACGGTGGTACAGTTTAAATTGGTATTTGGAGCACAAAGACTGTGCATCTCACTAAGTCTTGTCTTCTTTACAGATTAGAAGTGTTATTATTACAGAGGAAGTCTTTACAGATATTTTAGGGTCCTAAGAGTTTCCTGACACCAGTTAATATGGAGAGAGGTAGGGACACAGTTATGTCTCACCAACATCAGGAAAACAGGCAGTTGAGTTGGTCCTTGTGTGCTGTTACAATGAAAGTTTTTACAATGAACTGGTGGGCTGAGTTCCAAATTTTTGACGGATTTACTGCTATTGGAAATCATTGTTATCAGCAAGTTATCCTCCCGCATCTGCGTTTGTCCCCAGATGCCTTTGGTGGTGACTTCGATTTGATGGAGGATAAAGCTATGAGACACCGAAATGTTCTTTGGGTGAACTTTTAGAAAGTTAAAATGTCACTAAAATGGGATAGAAAATGCATTTATCTGACTTAAACTTCATAAAACATGTGTTTTTAAGACATCTTTGACTGAGAATACTTAAAATCTGAAACAGAATCTAATTAAGTAATAGGTATTCCGACCTCAATAACTGATGGATAATCTTGTGTTGAGTATTAACAATGGGTATCAAGCAACCATTGCAGTCTTCTTAGTTAAATAAGCATTTGTGACAATTCAGCTTTTTCAATAAAGCCTTATTTTTGTTCGATTCCATACTGTATGTGTTTATTCATTTTTGCGTTAGTGTGCCTTCTTCTTTTTTAAATACAAATTTGATTCTGCGTGCATGCCTTCAAGGAGATTTCTTGTGAAGATATGGCAAAAAAATAAAATAAACAGATGCTGTTAGAGTTTTGCACAACAGTTAAAAAATACCGACTTTGTAACAATCTTCAATTTAGCTTACAAAATTTATAATAAATTTATGAATTTATTTCCTGATTTTTTTATTTAAATTTTTAATTGCAAGGATATATAGATTAAACGCATATTGATAACCTTTTAAATGTAGGATCATAGGCATTTCAATTACAACTATACATATCATACCATATTTATATAATAAAAATATAGCAGTTTTTAAGAAGTTTTAAACGTATTTGTAATTATTCTTATATGAAGCATTTTCTAAATTTTAAAACAGAATTAATCAAAATTATTTTTTTAATATTTTTCATAAATTTTTAAAAACTTGAATCAACATTTCGTTTTAACTTTCGACGATAAAATTAATTATTTCTGGATAAAATTTATGGTATTAATTTAAGTAAATAGGATTTGATTTAAATACAACTTGTAGAATATAAATGAATTAGATTTAGAATGAATCTTTTTTTTTATGATTGCAATAAGTAAAAAGATATTATGCGTGACATTATCAAGATAAATTGTTGTTCTGATTTCTTTGTATCGTATGCCTAATTAAAATCAAAAATTGTAATTGGTATATTTTATATCTTTGTAGATTTTTAGTAGATTTGCAAACAATTCGAAACAGCAACGTATTTTTAAAATTAATTCACACTTCTTCGACTTAAACCACTTTATGGGTTCTAGAATTATTTCAACAATTTTTATACACCTTTTCTATGCATCGTATTCTTTTATTCAAGAAAGACATGTATTAAAAGATGTCAGATGCTGTTATGGAAGTGCATAATAGATATTTCCCGACTCACAAAGATGATTTGGCATTCTCGTCTCCACCATCTGTTATTGAAAAGCTTGTAATCTTACTATGAGTTCTATTCTTATAGTACCCGCGTATTTTATTACCTTTATGATTTTGAGTTGCAAAGAATTGATTGAAAAGTAGTTTGCTAAGAATGGTAATACATTCGTGGTAAAATCTTTTATCACCCTTGCATTACCATTCTTACCACTTTTCTATTCTTTACTTCTAATACTTGAAGCAAAATAATTATATTTGCTATAAATAATAGTTGTGGATTACCCTATTTCAAGATAAGTATTTTTTTAAAATTAATAGTAAATAAGAAAAAAAATTTGATTTTTAATGTTTTAGACATTTACCAACATGTACCTGGATGACTAACTTAATAAATACTGAGAATATTGGGATTTTTTATTTAGGGATCTGACAGTTACAATGATGCAGAACAATAATTGTACCAGATCGTCTCCCGTCAAACAAGTTTTCAATCATCAAAACTCTAAACATTACCCTGCTAATAATTGACAGAACAGCAGGTATGGTAGTAGGAATTCTACGTATAATAATAGATAAACTTGAAATATCACAAGAGATATAGATTCATTTAAATATGAATAAGCTCATCAAAAAATAGTTGTCAAAACTATACGAAACTTGGCATGAAGGTTTGTGTCAAACGTATATGCAAATTATTAAAATGGCAGCATGATTGAGCGTTTATGAAAGGCTAGTATCGGGCTTTGAGGTGCTTCCACACTAGTCACTAAAAAAAAATTAAAACAGAAAGTGTTAGACTGATTAATTATTTTTTTTTTTTGAGTACCAATAATTTTTTGTATAAATGTATCTAGCTATGTTAAAAAAAAACAAGTGTATTTGTATATAGCTATATAAATAAAAATTTCATTGTCTTAAGGAAATTCATGATTTACAACCTATGCAGTCTAATAATTTTTTTTTATGAGGATCATGTTTGAATGCAATTTTACTGATAGGAAACTGGTTGCAACTGATAGAAATGAAATAAAAAAAATTATTTTGTAGTTTTTTTCAGAAAATAATTTATTTGACATAAACTGCTTCTAAGATAAATTTTTGCTTATTTTAAATCTCGCTGTAACTAAAAATA
The DNA here is from genome assembly GCA_021605095.1 of Caerostris extrusa. Classification (NCBI taxonomy): domain Eukaryota; kingdom Metazoa; phylum Arthropoda; class Arachnida; order Araneae; family Araneidae; genus Caerostris; species Caerostris extrusa. Next base: position 149,874 of record BPLR01005015.1, read on the forward strand.
GCTAGATGCACAAAAAAATATGCTGGATAAAATTAGAAAAAGACTATAAGTAAAATAATTATTTATAAATGTAAAAGTGAATGATATTAATTAAGATACCTAAAATTGTATTTTAAATTGTTAAGTAAATAAGAGAAGAAATTTAATTTATAGTTTCTGATAAATAAATATCCTTAATAATCCTTAATATTCTTCCTCATAAATATCCTTAATAATCCTTAATATCCTTCCTCATAAATATCCTTAAAATTTTAATAAAAGCAAGAAATTCAAATTAATATTTTAATGAAGAGAGCCTAAACATAAATTAAACTATGAAGAGTTTAGAAGTACCTTTATTTTTATTTCAATGTTATAGAATAAAATATTGTAGAATACGTCTTAACTCTGAACATTAAAGAAAACCAGAAAAAATTCTGTCAAGTATGTTAACTCCTCGAAAGTCAACATTTAGGCTAATGGTGACAGTAAAAAGTAATATTGCCAAGCGATATCATAAATAAATTAGAAAATGCATATGCAGAAATATTTTATTTTGCTCTTGTAAGAAGAAGTTAATTAAATGTTAAGCAAGTGTGGACAAAGAGTGTTTTCTGGAATCGATTTTTACCCTCGCATTCAAGGAATAAGTAAAACTATAAGAAAATCACAAGAATTCGTTTTTCTCTTGGTCTGTTCTTTTATTCCATTCAAATGTTATTTAAAATAATAGTTTATAATTGGATCTCGAAAGAAAAATAGTACTTCTATTCAAAAAAATGATTGCAAATTTAGAAAAACTGCAGAACAATTTTAGCTTAATACATTCTATTGTGGTAAATCCTTTTATTTGGAAGCTAAAACAGAAGACTAATGTACTTCCATTTCCTAATTTCAGTTTCTCCTTAATACTCGCGGAACTCAATAAAATTCCAGTTTTAATCAGTGCTTTCAGCTATTTATCAAAACCTGCTCAATTCGCATGGAAATCGATTCGCTCCTCCATTCATACCGTTGTGATCAGCTTATTAGAGGATGCAAGTCTCCAATGTTAATTTAAATTCGGCAATTTGCAAATAATTAACACCCTTTCCGTTAATTATTGTGCCTTAAATTGGGAAAGTTTCACAATGTGTAAATAGATAGACATTTCAAGGAATCTAAATGAGAAATTGAAATGTAATTATGGAATGGAAGGCATATATGTAATTAAAATATGAATTTTTCACATTGCTGACTTCCTCAGTTATCTTCTATTAAGAATATTTCACCTGGAATCTTCAAAATGATTAGTAAAATGATTGCTCTCAGCAAAGTATTTTTAATTTAATTTGTATTCAAATTTGGTTTTGCATCTATTGGTGTTAATCGAATAAAAGTGAAGTGGCATTTAAGGTTATTAGTGGTCATTGTTTCTTCTTTATTAATAGCTATTCATTAGTTATTATTTGACTTTTTAAATCTTAATTAATTGCAATAATTTAGAATAAGTATATCATGGGAATATTATAAATCTATCTTAAATTTTTACATCTTCTTTCCAATAAAATACAACACCTCTATTTTCATTTAAAAGGAAACTTATATAATTGTCACATTAAGTATTTATGAAATTATGAAAAGTCTTTGATATTTTGTTTGTTCAAAAATATATTATAATAATTTGTGTATATATCTAAAGAATTCTTATGCTTGTAACTATTAGAAACTTACCAAAATATTTAATTATTAATTAAGTTTTAGTATATTCGTTTAGAACAATATTGCTTTTCATACATCAATAAGAATTTAAAACTCCTGAAGATTTACAAAATAAAAAATAAAAAAGGCGTTTTGTGTTAGGGACGGATGGGTGGGTGGACGGATGGATGGATGACAGACGGACGGATGGATGGATGACAGACGGACGGATGGATGGATGACAGATTGATGGATGACAGACGGGACGGATGGATGGATGACAGACGGACGGATGGATGGACGGATGGATGGACGGATGGATGGACGGAGGGATGGACGGAGGGATGGACGAATGGATGGACGGATGAACGGACGGATGGATAGATGGATGGATGGATGGCCGGATGGACGGTTGGACGGACGGATGGATGGACGGGTAGATGGCTGATTGGGTGGTTGGATGGACGAATGTATTGATGGAGGATTGGGTGGATGGACGAATGGATGGACAGATGGACGGATGGATGGACAGATGGACGGATGGATGGATGGGCAGAAGGAAGGATGGATGGACGAACGGATGGATGGTTGGGTGGACGGATTGGTGGATGGACGGACGTTTTTTAAAGACCATTTACCAAGAACTTTAATAAATACGAGTGAAGAGGATAATGAGATGGATTTATAATATCCACCACCGCTCTTCCTTTTTAAAGCTAGACGCTTATGTTACATTAACAATCGAGGACTTCCAAACATCCTTTGAAGAACAATCTCCAAGAATTATAAATGCAGTCCAATTTCTGGCTCTCGGTACCACAGGTTTTGGATTCGAGTCCCAGCGGTGCCATGGATGTTTGTAGTGATTCAGAATCCACTTTAAGCTGTAGGTCCTGGTCTCATGTGACTCTACCCAGTAAAAAGAAAAACGTCTCGAAATCTACCAGTAGATAGACGGCCTTGGCCCCACTGAGCTGTTGCGCCAATGACAATGATGATGATGAAGTCCAATTTGTTATTTAGCATGATCAAAGTAATACATACTGCAATAAAGCAAAGGCAAATAACTTCAAATAATGAAGCACGGATTAATTATTGAATATTAATAATAAAAATCTTTATTTAAATTAATTTTGAAATTATTTGAATTTTGGCCAAGACTGAAACTATTAATCGTGGTAGTTACAAAATTAAATGCATTGATAATTAAAAAAGAATTACATTTGGAAATTATTACTGGAATGAGGGAGAATATTCATCTGATAGCACTCATTTTAAACATTTTAATACCATCTTTAACTGCAGTGAAAATTATTGAATGAGGTAATTTCATTTCGAAATTTGACTGAAATGAAAATCTAATGCGTTAAAACGTCGTCTTTGTAAAGCATACAGTTAAATTTTTATGCAAAAAGAGGATTATGAAACAAATAATATTTAAAATAGGAGCTAATTTATGCGAAATTTTGTTGAATTATTTTAGTGATACATATTTAAACGTTATGGAAAATAATTTCGGTAAAAATTATAAAACTATTTATTTCGCTCATAAGTACTTTCGACTGTAGAATGATTACTAAATAACACTCGATTGCTCCTTTTATAGTTAATGATGCAATAATATTTGAATATTAATATCGCTGATCTAAATAACCCTTTAATGGCACATGAAAGCATTACATTTATCTTAATTTAGCAATTCTGAAGCAGAACGGCAAGTAATGAATTGTTTGAAGTTATATTTTATTATTAATAAATGCATTTAGATATTTTGATCAGAACTAGTAAAGAATATTAAATGGTAAAAATATTTTAATAGAAGAATTAAATTGAAAACAACATTTTGACTCCTTTATATAGTTTTCAATGTCATTAGAATTTAAATTAAAATTTGCGATATCATATATAATAGAGAGATAGAGAATTATATTTCTCATTTTGTATACATTTTTGAAAAGGTTTGTAATTTTGGCTCATAAGTTAATAAATAGCATAGTTTTAAATAGACATTTGTTTGTTTTTATTTATTTTTAAGTAAAATGAGCATATTTGTATCATTTATTTAAAAACGTATAGAGAAAAAAAGTTTTACTATTTCATGTCCTATTGTGAAAGGGTGAGCCTATAAATAAAAAAAAAAACAGTTAAGATATTAAATCTGAATAAAAATTATTCTATGTAATGCGTACCTAAGCAAATATATTAATTCTTGTTTATTTCTGTTACTGACAATAAAAACAAGCTATCTTGATATTAACCTTGAATCTTTCCTTAACGAAAGAAAAGATGTTCCCAAATTTTTATTAGAAATATTATGCTCAATTCTTAATAATTTACAAAAAATAAAATTAATAAAATTTTTCTAACCGAATATTATTTATCTTACCTACACAAAAAGTAATTAATCTATTTTTAAAATTAAAATTTATATTGATCTTAACCATAACCTAATCCTAAATGTTTCTGCTTTCGTGTTAAACGCTTTCATTAATTAACTTGGTCAAACATAAAAGTGAACTTTATGAGGATAATAAGGCATTTCTAATATAACATTACAACTTATTACATTGATGGAAGGAATCTTATTTATAAAATTAATGCTATCAGCCATGAAGAATTTTCAGAATTAAAAATCTATGTAGACTACTTAGAAAATTGTATTTCCGATAATAATATGAGAAAACGTACACCATTAAGTAAATCGTAATTGCGATATACAATCACTCCTCATATTTCAGCTATGCAAATCTTGATTCAACGCCAAAAAGAAACAAAATTCTTTTACTAGTATAATTACCTAAATGGGTATAATGCAAATAATCTTACTAAGAGCAGTAATTATTAATGAATAAATATATTGATAAATTTAGAATTATAATTGTTCTCTTCAAATATAAGTTTGTGCACCTTTATCTCAAATATATGTATTTTTTTTTACATCATTTTCTTGTTTTTATACTTTTTGAATTTTTTAATATTATATTATAGAACCTAATGTTTGTATGCGATTTCTGTAATTAGAGAATTTTGTTTTTAATAATCATTGCTTATTTCTGAAATTTGTAAGAAAAATGATCGAAATGCGGTAAAAGGAAAAAAATGACTCATTTAAATTTTTATGGGATTTCTTTGATTCAAAGTCTTTTTCAGCTTAAATATATATATTTGGTAGTTTTCTTTTATAATTAACACGATTTTTGAATTTTGAACTACAAAACTATCAATCAGAATGCTACAAAATTCAATAATATATATATAGATATAAATTATATATTATATATATTAATATATATATATATATATAAATATTCGATAATTTCATTTAAGAAATGATTAAAAAAAAGAATTTACTAAGCAGTACATTATCCAAAACAAGTCCCATATTCTCACCAAATAAAAATAATACATCAGAGTTTAAATTTCACATGTAAAGAAAACGAGTCTTTTATAAAATAACGCTTAAATGAAAAAAAAATGTTGAAAAATGTAGCAATAAAAATTTAAAAGTATTAGATTCCCAGTAAATTATTTTGCTTATAAATATTTCGATGAATTATGTTTGCTTACAAATGTGTAAACTGAATTTCAATGAAAAAACCCTTTGTGTCGTTATTTCATAAAAAACTAAAATTGTACCTGGGTTTCCTGGGATTTAAAGAGAAAAAAAAAAACTCTTTGGAAACAGATAAGCGACTCTACAAATGTTTTGGGAAATAAAGTTTCTAGTTTTCTCCGATTTCCTTTGGTGTCCTTTTTGGAAGCATACAAACAACTAATATTAGTTCTGTCAGTAAAAAGAACATTTTTATACTGGAAAGAAATGCTCAAATTGCTGGAAGAAGGGGATGAAATCGATTTACTCTGATTTTTTTATGGAGTTGTAGTCATTGCCATCGCATTTCGAAATCTTTTGAAAGTACTAAAAACCTTTTTGAAATCGACTTAAACTCTTACTGACTTATGAATGCTTACTTACCAAGTATGCATCAATTTATTTGTATTTATCAGCTAATGATTAATTGAGATTTTTTTGTGTTCTGTTTCTTTTTTTTTTAATTTAACACTCCCTAAAATTAATGAATAATCTTATAATGTGTAAAGAAACTTTGAAAAGTAGGCATTGTTCAGTTGATCATTGAGTTAGATGGTTCGCATTTGAATGTCGTATTGGAGATAATTCATAAAACTTCTATTACACAGTCCAACTGCTGGAATAGTCTACCACAGTTTTTAACACCTTAAAATCATTTTTTACGTTGTCATTTCATTTTAAATAAATTTACTTTTTAATACATAAATATAAGTCTTAATAAATAAATTTACTTCTGAAATTTACTTATTAATTGTTTTCATCTTCATGATAATTCAGATCGAATTAGTTAATATTTTCCACCTTAGAAGAATCTGGAGTGTGTAGTGGTATCCGGAATTTATAATAACTATTTGTATTAACAAATGAAGTAAACGATTTACTACAGATAATTCCAATATTAAGCTTGACATTTATTACACAAAATATAGTACATAAATAAAGTACATGTAGTACTATTGTTCTCATATAAAAATTCAATAGTTGTGTCTAAATCAAAGATGTCTAATGTGTCCTTTTTTTCTGGTAAGCAATTTGCTTTAGACAAAAAACCGTATTTTCCAAAGAGTGGAAGAATGAATTGAAGAAATATCCAAGAAACAAAAAAAATCATGACATATTCTAGCCTACAGAGCTGAAATAAAAGACCCTTTGGGGTAAACACTGTCTTTCATGAAACTGTATAGCCAAGAGTCCCATGTGCGGCATCAAGTTATTAGGGATATAAAGTTGCGGGACTATTACAGTAATTTTGGTACTGAATGATTAATGTGAGGAAGTGTACCATATTGCATGCCATTTGTTGGATTGGGGCATGCACGTGGTTGCAATTCGGAGATTAAAAATCTCTTAAAAATATTATGATAATTGTCCAATGATGGAAAAATCAAAATTCCTGTATCAGTTACCTTTTCAAAAATACTACCCAATGGTCAAAGTAGTCATTTATCTTTCTTTTTTCTTTATTTCAGGATGAAAGAATTCGTCAAATGCGTAAAGAATGTCTTCTGTATAAACTCGAATATCTTATCATTGAAGAAAAAAATGAGCTTCGTCAATCTACAAAAGACTTTTCAAATACCGTCTATTACCATTAGAGTAAGAAATTCAGGTGAGTAAGTGTTAATTATCACCAAGTCCGTTTAATGCAATAAAAGAACTGGATTGATTTTATAAGGATAAAATACAAATTCCATCACTTGTTTCTGTGTACAATGATATATGGGAAAAGATGACAAGCGCTACAACATTGTAAATAACTGTTTCCTTTCGAGACCGATGTCTACATCTTCGAATCAAGTAAAATCTACTTTGCTTCTCCAATCTGGTAGAATTCAAGTTACCGGTTTTTCATATTTCTTAATATTTCGTATAAAGTGGGTTGGAGCATTGGGCCTTTTCTTAACTGTTTCTTATGTCGAGATTCTTTAATAATTCTAGTTATAGTGGAACAATTTTTTGTAGGAAGAATTTTTCTGATAATTTCTACATAATTTTTAAATAAATAATGAAAGCTTTTGGTTAATCAAAAAAATGACATGCGACATGCGGTGAAACAGGAATTATTGATACAATATATGTAACAACACAGTTCTAATATTGAGGTGTTATATTACTAATGCTAATCTTTTTTAATTACCTTCAGTAATTCATTTCCACATTTGGTGAAATAAAAAACATTCCAAATCCTCTGAATCGTAAAACTTTTTTTAAACTAACCCTATAATTTTACTTTTATGCCAGTTCTTTGAATTTAAGCATGCAAAAAGAATTTATAATTAGTAAAAGATTAATTATCCTTGATAAAAGATTTATTGTTCCTTGGAATTACGTAACTTTATAAATATTTAGATAATTTTTAAATGCAAAAAATGGATAATAAGGAACTGAAAGTGTGCTCTCAAATATTTTGAATTTATTTTATCATCCAATTATTTTCCATACATCCAATTATTTTGTCTTAATCCACAAAACTGCGACAGAATTATAAAGGAACTAATAACAAGAGAGGAAGTTTTCTGCTGCAATTTTATAATAATAATTAAATATTGATCAGTACGAAACCTAAAAAATTTTATTCACAATATTTATCAATATTTTTTTACTATAAATGCATATTAAATAATTTTATCTTTGCTTTCTCACAATGAGCTTGAGTTCTTCTAATTTTTATTTATTTAGAACAGAGGTTTCCAAACCTTCTAGTGTAAGGACCACATATATTCCTCCACTAAATCCCAAGGCTTAACTTTTACTTAGCTAGCTCATCATCTAAACATACTGTAGTTTTGAATTACGTGGACATTTTTTTGGAAATAATCGGCTAGTGAGTATCTATGGAACTGAAGATGGTCTCTACTTCATTGCAATTTCGGTTGGTACTTACGGTCAAGCATCAAGGACAAGTCATTGTGGCGGAGATGCCATCTTGCACTATAATAATGCATAAGAGTTGAATAGATTCAAATTTTGATTTCAAGGCGACAAGTGTATTATTTTGATTAGGAATTGCATGCCTTTTACGTGGATTTGTATAAATATGGGAAAGAAAAGGAAGACATTTAAGTTGTGTAGAGAATTTAAAGAGCAAAGGGGACATTAACATTTTCTTGATTTAGTCAAATAATAAGGCAATGTATATAATTTGCAAATGAAACAATATCAGTTCTTAAAGAATACAATATAAAACACCATTATAGGACTAAATATTCGCAGAATTACTCCAAATTTACAGATAGCCTACGGTCAGAAAAAAATATCTTTGGTTTTGTAAATTTTACAATACCAATAATGGAGTTCGGATTGTCCAGCGTGCTGTAGTTGGGAGACACTTTTAGTTTAGAGCTTTAGTTTGTAGTCTAATTTTTATTTGTTTAAGAGTAATAAACTTTGAGTTTTTTATAATTTTTGTTTATTTATAAAATTTCTTATCCATTTCCTTTTGGCCAAATAATAAAAAATGTCATTATTTTGACCAACAATGAAACATAATGAACTTATTTTATCTAGTTATTTAGTTTAAAAATTACTATGTGTTTATTTATCACTAAAGTATTTTGATATGTATAATTTCACTTAAAAATAATATTGTCTTTTTTTTTTTGTTACTTCTACACTATTTTGTAAATGACATCTTCTTTGTTTAATGTAGAAAAAACATGCAATTAATATCGCTTGCCTGTATATTGCATCTGTATATTAATTTATTATTTTATATAAAAATAACTGATTTATATTGGGTTAGATTTTAAAGCAATTTGTCTCCTTTTAAATGTCATTATTTTTTTGTGTCAATATTTATATGATGCAAAATATTATGCTAATAGTTTGAGATACAAATTTTACCTTTATGTCAGGCAGTTTCTATTTATTTTCAGAAAACACAGAAAATTCATTCAAACTTTTTAATAGGCATTTTATTTTGTAATACATATATAATAGTTATATTGAAAAAATAGTATTTATTAAAATAGTATTTAAAAAATAGTATTAGTAATAGTATTTAAAATAGTAAATAGTACTTTTAATAGTATTTAATTTTTTTTAATTTTTTTAAAATTTTTATTATTTTTTAAAAATAGTATTATTGAAAAAAATAGTATTTAAAAATAGTATTTTTAAAAATAGCAGTATTTTAAAAATAGTATTTATTAAATAGTATTTAGAAAAAATAGTATTTATATTGAAAAAATTTATAGTATGATATATTTTTCATTCAAATATATCAAGGATAATTAAATATTCAGCAATTTAAATATTTACTGCAGAAGAATTTCTTAAAATTTATTATGTTTAAAATTGAATACTTATGTATGCAAAAGGCAATGCACTTATCTTCAGAATTTGTGAAAAACATAATTTAAATAAAACGCATAAAATATGCTATTTTCTATTTTCTGGAACGCATTGGAATCAATCTTTTTTTAATATAAATTTACCCATTATTCAAATCAAAATGAAACATGAATATTTAGTATATAATCTTTAGAAAGTTTTGAAATTAATTGTATTTTTCATGTTCTTTTGTAAGAAATTAATTCATTATTCAGAATTTTTATTTTGAAATAAAACTTCTTTTATAAATTCAACTTGAAAGTAACGTAAAAATATACATAAATTAATACCACATAAAAACCTCACTTTGATATAATTTATAAGATTCACAACATATTCCCAAATGTTTTTTTTTTTTTTTTTATTCAAGCCAATCTGATTTTATTTAAAAAAAAATTTTCCCTTATTCTGATTTCATTTGTTGATTTATATTTTGCTATCCCTCTTTCTATACAGGGTGATCTAAAAGTCAGGACAAACCTAAAATTAACAATTATAAAGTCGATAAGGATAAACAGAAATTATCGAAATGAAAAGCTTTTTTTTTTATTGATTCTTTTTTTCAAATAATAAAATATGAACTATATTTTAATTCCTTTCTTGACCACCAGATGGCGTAATCATTCATATAAGCATGCATGTGTCATGTAAGAGATATGCATGCGCATGCGTAAGATAATGTGTCAGGCAAATAAATGTTAAATATGCCGTCCGTAATCAGCAGCACAGTTGCCAGTAGAGGCAACATACTATTCGCAACATTATGTAACATTTCTGATGTAATGCCGTAGACATGTTCCGGAATACATATTTCAATGTTGACAACGATGCTGAGTTTATAAAGTACATTTTTGAAATTAAACATACCAACAAAAATCCCAAGGTGTCAGATCAGGAGATCTGGAGGGCCATACATGAGCAAAGGATCGACTGAAAAGAAACTGCTTACAAAAAAAAAAAAAAGAAAGTGAATGTAAGAAGAGAAGGTAAAGCATCGCTCCAGCAATTGTTTCAAGAATGTTGTTGGCAACTACTGGGACAACTATTCTGTATATTAACAATAGCATTTATTGATAAAAAATTATCTTTTATTATTTAGAAGAAAAAAAAAAAAAAGGCTTTATGTCCTTCTTTACTGTGCCAGCGGCATCTTTATCTTTATTAGTGTTCTAATTATTAATTTTTAAAGTCTGTTCTGACTTTTGGAACCTCTTATAAATAAAAAAAATTGTACCACGCGCATTATTGTTTCATACAGAATGAGATAATTAAGCATTTTATATTAAACGCTATTTTATTAATTAATTGTCATGTTTATTTTTAAATATTAAAATTCACAATAAGGTTAAAGCCCTAAGAAACTTTTATCTAGTCAAATTTATGAGGTTTTTATATAGTAAATGTCAGCTTTATTTTATTGTATCTGTTATAATAATATTGTAAAATTTAAAATTTTGGTGATTCAAATTTAAAAGTTATTAAAATTGTATTTGAGAAACATTTTATTTGCATTCGATTACAACTGTATGGATTATTTCAAAGAACTCTAAAAGAGTGATAGAAAAGAAACAATGAAGAAATCAAAGAAAGCTTTTAAATCAATTTTGTGACAAGGAAATGGTTACGCCCATTTCGAGTTCACCACTGCAGGATATTATGTATATGTGAAGAGGAACATACTTTAGATCATCCATAGGGAAAACTATGTGAATAGGAATGAGAGAAAATCCATCTTTCTTCTTCAGTTGCACTAAAAATAGCATAGAAAGGCCAATCCAGAAAAAAAACTATAATTTGAAAAATCCTGTTTTTAAATAAATCGGATTTTTACTTTATTTTTACCAAATTTATTTAATTGGAGTCAACCCCTAAAGAAGGAAAACAACTTTGTCATTTATTATTTTCAAACATGTTGAAATATAACTTTTCAAGTAATACAGTTTAGTTTAAGTGTTATTAATAATCCAATTTAAAATGGCACGTGTAATTATTTTTAAGAGATTCTTTTATTTTTATTTTACACGTTTTATTCATTCAGCATTTTAACGAAATCGGAGTAGAACTTAGAAGTATCCTCATCATAAATAAGATTTTTATCATAGTAAGAATAAAATGTACAATTTATTTCTTTATAAATTATATTTGTTGTTGAAAATTTTGCGATATAATTAAACTGAACAACTGAACAATATATATAAAAGAAGCTAATGTATTGCCACATAATTTTGAAAGACATAATCGCAATTAATTTATCATTACTTGACTTTGAAATACATAATAGCAGTTAATTTATCTTCACGTATTATCATAATTAATTGGTGTAATCGAAATTAATTTAATATCAGTTTATCACAGTTATCTTTTTACAAAAATGTTTGTAACATGATATGATTAAATGTCTGATGAATAAACTCAAGTAGAGAGTGGTTTTCTTACTCAGTAAGATTTAATTGGCAACGAACTTAACCATAACTATCAATAATTGTCAAACTACTCTTCATATAGGTATATGCAAACTAATACAAACTTATCATTGTCAACATTTTTTGTAACGTTCGCATTCGTTTTGCTGTAGTTCGTTATATTATTATAGAACATGTAAGTTAAATATATAAGTAGAAAGTTATTCGGACTGCAGTATATAATTAAAAATAATTAATTAGTAATCGACAAAGTAGAATTTTACATTGATATAAATATATTATTTCATTATCCAAATGGCATATTCAAAACAGAGATTATTTATTATGAATATAATAATAACTATATATAGTTATAAGCAAGCTAATGCACACACACACACACACACACACACACACACACACACACACATACATATATATATATATACATGCAACAGCAAAGATTTCAACATTCCTTAACACAGATTTTGGTCAAATTGTCACAGAAATTCTTACAGTAATTCTTGAAAAGGTAACAAAATTCAGACCTACTTTCAAACTTAATATGACAAGTATTTTCCAAAAAGTATTATTCAATAAGACTCCTTCTTTCTGAAAACATCTGCTTCCTCTTAAACTTCAATTGATTTTTTCATAGAAAGGAAGTAGAACATTTATAAACAAATGAAAAATTGCCCTGTCAATAAATTCGATTTCCTCTAGATCTACCAACTTCTATAATTGCTCTTCGTTATTTAAGACAACAATAAATCTGTAGGTAAAATTTATTCATTAAACCAATTTATAAATCCTCAAATACTTATGTATTCATCTGCAAGTTACACTACCTCAATTTGCTGGACAAAGAACTTAATAATTCTTCTACTTACAAACCCATTAAATGAACTCTCAATGTGGTCAGTAAAAAATGATTGATTTTAGCAAATTCTTTGAAATCAGTAACTACTCCAGCAAATTGTTTTACATAATAATTTATCCAAAATTTTACAAAACTCCAATAGATTACCTCTTTATCACCTGTTGTACCTCTACATATATGAATAAACCAGGCGAGTTATTTTTCAATCTTCTTACTATAATTTCTAATGCCATGATGGCAGAATCATACGGAATACTATACGGATTAGATACACATTGATTATAAATTACAAAAAACTGTTTTAAAGTTTTTAAACAACGCTTCAAAAATATCTCTTCCATAGATATCTTTGATTTAAAGGATATGTTTACCAGAGTTCCTCTTAAAGCCCCCAGAATACCTTAAACTCTTTTTACCACAGTTATCATAATATTCTCAAAGTAAATTACTGGATAAAATTCTGTAATCTCTGTATGTCTAATAAATACATCCAAAATAATGGTAATCATTACATCCAAACACAAGGTGCCCCACAAGGAAATAAATATTCCTCAATACTGCCTAATCTTTACTTAAAAAAAATTATATATATCACAAATATGCTTTTAGGTTCTATCTGCAATCTACTAACAAAATATTATTTACGAAAACAATTCATAAATCATAATAAAACCGTAATGATTCGGTTTTTGACAACCATTCGTTTTGCTTGTTAGATGTTTAACAACTTTCGCAGTATTTAGATTTATTGACGGTTGTTCTAACGGAGAATTTATCCTGAATCCTTTAATTCTTCTATTCTATAAGCTCTATGCTAGTGAAATGAAATAAATACTCATTTTTCATTTATCTGATCCTTCCACTTGTGTTCAGGCAATATTTTACACAGCTTCAAGGCTTTTGCAGCTATATATATATATATATATATATATATATATATACATGTATAATAGTGAGTTTTGTATAATTAAAAATCAAATAATTAAATAAAATTATTGCTTTGTTTCAACTTTTTCTCAAATATTGATCTCTTGGTGGAGCCCAATGACCGATTGAGTAGCGCTCTGGCTCTCGGTGCCATAGGGTTCAATTCCCGACAGTGCCAGGGATGTTTTCATTGGTTCGGAATCCACTTTAAATCGTAGGTCCCGGTCTAATAGGACTGTAGAGCGTTGGGCGAGCGGCTTACAATCCTACCCCTTAAAAAGAAAACATTTATCCTGTCTCGAAATCTGTTGACAGGCAGATGGCCCCCATGGGGCTATTGCACTGATGATGCTATATTGGTATCTTTTAGAGCCCTGGGTATGTTGTTTTATTAGTATCATTCAGAATGTAGATAATCTAAACTATACTTGGCCTTTATGACTTTGGGGCAGCACACACACAGCTAAGGAGTGACAAGTTCGAGTACACTGGCAGCATGCGTAGTAGAGATTTCTTTAAAAAGAGAAGTCTCGTTGACAGTATGTGTAAGCGTCTTGAATTGGCAGTCAAGCAACAGAGTGGTGTTATCCGATGTATTTCATACTGCACACAATTTTGGATCAGGTACTTTTGAAAATCCTCCTGGAAGCAAATGCCTCCTCCTCTTCACCCGTCAGTGCACTATTTGCAACATACATCAAATCCATTGATGTACTAAGGAAAAATAAATAGTATATATATTTTCAATTTAAAAGTTAGGTTTGTAATAGCTTTTTCATACCCGTTGGATTTTCTATACCTTTCCATCCACTGTGTAGAAATGGCACTTAATAAATCTAGATCTCGGTATTTTCTCTCGCTATACTTTTATACTTACACACTGTAATTATGTTTTTCTTGTACTATTGTTTTGTTTTTTGTAAATGCAACATTATTCTTCCGATTTATTTTCTAGTTATTCTATTATTTCTAGTTATTTTCTGTTTGGTATATTTTATCTTATCCTGATGTAAAAACTGTTTTGCTGTTTTGTTTTGTCTTTAAAACTGTATTGTCTAAAACGTATTAAGATTTAATGCTATATTTTCATTTTACTAGTATTTTGTTATGTATAAAATCCATGTGTTTAACCTCTGTACCCATTAAAAATTTATAACATACATATTTTAAAACAATATAAAAGATTTATTATTATTGTTTATTAAGTTTCCTTATATATTAGTGTAGTAATTTGATAAATATTTTATCGCTTAGAAATAGAATGTTCAAAATTAATAATTTTATGCAAAATAGAAAAGTTGAATGTCTGCATTATAGATTTTATTTCCAAGAATAAAATTATAATGCTTAAAGGATTGTGTCTAAAATAAAGAGGATTGTTTATCAAAGCATTTTAATATCGTCTCCCAATTATTGTTTGCAAAATCCATTTTATTATTTTTATACTAAATTACGATATTATGTTAAATAAGTAAAAAAATATTTTTATATTCTAACAATTTTTGTAACTTTTATATAATTATAACTATAAAACCCTACATGCTTCCACGAGATTCGCTACTTTAATAAGATAGCATTGATAATATAGTATTTTACACTGATATAAACTTTATGGTTTTTATTTTTATAAAAATTTTTAACAATTTAATTAAGCAACTTTATCCAAAAAAAAGTACTTTGCTTCTTTTTTTATTTTTTTTTTTTCAAATAGCAAGCTTGCATTAGGTTATAATTAAAATTTTAAAAATTATATTCTGAAATCAATTATAAAAATAATTTAAATTAAGCACGTCCTTTAAAATTATTCCACATTTCGAGACCTAATTCAAAATTTAAACAAAAAATGCTGTGAATTGCACGTTTTCTAAATATTTTGGGGAATTACGTAAAACTCGTTAAAAGCTAATACATTATAATTTGCTTTTATTTTTAAATACATACATATTGTAACATAAATTTAGTTAAAATACAAGCAATATTCCCAAACAATTTGTTAAATATTTGAAAAATCAAATGGTTATTGAAAATTTTGGAATTATGTTTAAAAATTCTTAAAAATTGTAATTTAATTTTAGACAATAATTCATTAAGCTTCTATTTAATAATTAAACTATTATATAGAAACTTATTTCCGTGGTAAAATATTAAATTAAACTTATACATTACATATTATTTTCGTTGTATTTAGATTTGCAATATAGACTGATTTATATTATTCCTCTCATTGAAATTCAATGATAAAAATTTCTTTATATTTTATTTTATTTATGTTTCATTATATTGTTCGTATATTTTATTTCTTTATAGATTTTAAGTAGCAATTGAAACAGCTACGTATTTTTTTTTAATTAATTCTCACTTCTACGACTTAAACCACTTTATGACTTCTAAAATTATTGTAGCAATTTTTATACAAATTTTCTCCGTATCGTATCCATTTATTCAAGAAAGAACTTGTCTTAGGAAATGTCAGATGCTATTATAGAAATATATAATAGATATTTCCTGACTCACAAAGATTGTTTGGCATTCTCGTCTCCACCATCTGTTATTGAAAAGCTTGTAATCTTACTAAGAGTTCTATTCTTATGGCACCTGCGTATTTTATTACCTTTTCTGATTTTGAGCTGCATAGAATTGCATCAAAAGTAGTTTGCAAAGAATGGTAATACATTCGTGGTAAAATATTTTATCACCATTTCATTACCATTCTTTCCCCTTTACTATTCATTACTTGTAATATCTAGAGCAAAATAATTTTATTTACTATAACTCATAATTGTTTATAACAATAGTTGAATACAGATATATTTAAAATTAATGGTAAATAAAAAAGGAAGTATGCTTTTTAAATTTTTTAGAGATCCATCAACATGGTACAATATATGTTTACCATAGTGATAGGGAAATATAAGGTTGCTACTACCATTGTGAAACTCAAAATTATACGTCTGCCGAATATCTACCACTTCTCTTATTTGGCTATATATAATTTAATTATATTCATTAGTAAACAAGCCACTTTAAAATTAAAATGTCTTTGGCACGAATTTTAATTACACAATGAGCTGATAAATTACGAATATTAATATGGATTTTAATAATATAATTACTTTTAGGTACCCCTGATAGAATGCCTCTATACATATTTAGATTTTAACAATTTTGAGATTCTGAACACCACAATTGCCTTAAAAGTATTAGGACACAATGTGTTAAATAAAATCAACAAATTTTAAAACAATACATGAATATCTACGTACACATCTAGACAATACACACAAATCTAGACTCTTACAAAAATATTTTTCTAGAATAAAATTGTTGAAAAAATATAAAAACGTTGTGTAACATATTGTATTAAATTTCTATCTCCATAAAATCAACAATATTAAACAGAAAGGAAAAAGTGCCCATTTTATATTTTTGTATAGAAATATTGAATATAAATATTTTTAAAATATAGAAATGTTTTGTATAGAAAATAGTCTTCAAATGAACATCCGAATATGGTAGCACTTTTTCTCGTGTTTATAACGTAAAAGCACTGGTAATAAAATCTTGCAACATAGAAAGCAACTAAAAAATTTTAAGTATATCGCAGCAACAATAAAAAAGACAAACGAATAATTACAGTATAGAAAAGGCTAAATAATTAGACGTTTACTGGCTGTTTCTGAGACATATTTTTGAACCTTAGATCTAAGAAATATTTTTTGAAATTATTTTAAGCCTTTTCCAGAAATTATATCCGAAACAAATCTAAATCCTAATTTCAAAATTTATATTTGAGGACAAATTGAAAGCGCATCTCTAAAAATTGCTTATATGACCTTTGTGATGAAATCAATGCAAATACTGGGGAATTTTACTTTAATGACTTAGTATCCTTACAACGGGTTGAAAGACATATAAGCTGAAAATAGCTATTAAAAATAAGGATAATATCTGATTTTTGGCCCGGTAATAACGATTTCAATCTAGTTAGAGAGAAGATGAGAGTTCGAATACAAATTTAAATTTGAATTGCTAGTCATTGCTTTCAAAGCTGAGGTGGTTTGTCGGTGATACCTTTATGTCTCACAATAACAGTCAGCACCTAAACTTACCTTTGTTGGGGAATTACTCTAACTTACTTCTTTAGAATAAGGTACTAATTTACAGACAATTGATACCTCCAATACGGGAACTTCTCTTATCTATGCTTTCCCAATATGGGGATTTTCTGCTAAAACTAACTGTCACAAGATTCACATCCTACAAAATAAAATATTTCGTACTATCACTGGAGCTCCCAGGGATATTCGTAATGATACAATTCACAATGATTTAAACCTCGGAAAAATAAAAATCTTCATGAAGATGACCTCAAGAACCATTTTTTAAATATTCATTAATCTTCATAACAGCCTAATTAAAGGCAGAAATTCTTTGCACAATGAAGGAATTGTTATCGCACTATCAAATGGAATCTACTTTTAAAATCACCATAATACTTCGAAACTCACTGAAATTCCTACATTAATTCTCAAGACCTATCCTTCAACTTGGAAATTACTTCTACTCATGCGCAGTTGAGCATTCAAGTCTGACAAGTCAATTCTTCCTTCCTGACTAAAGTGTATTTTTGCCTCTTCATTACACACTCCTAGATGAAGATATTAAATGGATAAAGTCATTTAATGTCCCTACGGTCAAGCAATATTTACGCCGGCTTGCCTGCAACATTTGGACTTTTATTACCACTCCTTTTCAAATGTAAATGTTTTATTTTATTTCATCCTTTTTATCCTTAATTTATTTATTTCCTTTTAATTATTTAAGAACTCCACTTCTATGCTTCTTTTAAAGAAAAAAAAAAACTTTGATCCTGAGTAGATGTGTGTCATACACACAGAAACTCAATCCTCCTATCCAATCTTGATTGATTGTCATAGTCTGACTGCCTAATATGGAATTTCCATGATTTTTTTCCACGCACAAATGGGATGGAGTTAGTTAGCCTGAAATTCTTCCAGAAGTCAATGCTCACAATCTACCTTTCTAGGGTTGATTGCAATACATTATGTGCACCCCTAGGAGACACGAAGGCAATTTGTAGTGTGTAAGGCATCTAGCATCGATATTCAGGCTATCTGGTGGTAGTTTTTACAGGTTTTTTTCCCAAACGACACACAAATGTTGGGTAGTCACTACCAAAAAGTCCTCCCTCAACAACCTTTGGTGGTCTAATCGTGGTCTACATGACGCCCACCGATGCTCCATTCTCATCTTTCTACCTTTTCTTTTCTAGGGGCTACATAACCATTACTAGGTATGGGGATGAGGTATGGAGAGAAGAAAAACGTTTCGCAGTGTAAAAAACAGGAGAAAAGAAAAAAATAGGATTCGTAAACGATTCAATGTAACAGATAACAATGTAATGTCTACAATAGTATTTAACAAAGCTCAGGTTTGAAACGCTTTGCAGTTACTACTTTTAGAAACTATTGAGGTTTCTGGTGAATGCTAAAAGCCTTACTCAATAAGCGGACTGCTTGGTGAGGTGTTTCCCGGGTTTTCTCTCAAATACTAGTAATAAGCACTTCTTCTTCACTGGCGCAACAGCCCAATGGTGTCCAAGGCCGTCTGCCTACTGACAGATTTCGAGGCAGGAGATATTCTTCTTCTTACATGGTAGGGCTGTCAGCCCTGCGCCCAATGCTCTATTAGACCTGTACCCACTATTTAAAGTGGATTCCGAACGATTGAAAACATCCACCGTACAACCGGAACTCGAACCAGAAGGCATCGAGCTCCAGAGCGCTAGTAACTCAGCCATCAGTTCCCATGATAAGCACTTGAGCCCTGATTGGTACCTTAATCAAGCCCCATAATAAGCACAGGAAAAATTTTCCGCAATGAAATAACCTCTCATCTACATTTAATGATTGTTCATAGTATAATATCGGGAACCTGAGGTAGAAAAATAAATAAACACATAATAAATAATAAAAATGATAAATAATAAAATGATAATAAAACAAATAATGAAATAAAAAATAATAAAACAAATAATTAAGAAATTCTCTTAAGTAAGTTCCAAAAGAATTCGAACTATTGACTAGTCTATCCAACAAATGAAACATTGATTATTATTTTGAAAGAGGAATGCAAGGGACACTTATTTTACATTATAATTTTAATTTTTAAAAATAACTATTTTGCTTTTTTTAAATATTTTTTCAGATAAACATTCAATATGTCTTCATATATGGCGTTACCTGTTAAGAGGGAAAAGATTCTTATTTAAGCTTCATATTAATACCAGAATATTTTATAATTTATGAGTACATTCGACGTTGAAATCAAATCAAAATTCCGCAAAGCCAGCCTTAGTCTACTAAAGAAATGGAATACAATGCAGCAAATAAGTACTTTTAGCATACAATTTTTTTAAAACGGATCTCTGAGAATTGGAATATTTCAACGACAAACACTTCACAGTTCGATTCTATTTCACTATTATTTCTTTTTCTATTTTTCCCACTCTTTAAATCGAAATTGGATTTCAGTACAAATGGTTTTTTCTGAATTTTAGAAAAATACTCGCAATTCAATTTAGAAGTCTGAATATTTGAAATGCACAAATGCTGTTCTCGGCGTTTTTTTGATTTTTTTCACTTTTCCCATGAAAACTGCAGTATTGAAATGTTTAACTATATAAATCAAGTAATAAAATGTAGAGAGGAGGGGACAAAATGACTGGGAATTTTGTTCTTTTTAATAAATTTTAAAAACTATATACTTCAAGCGTTATTTAAATAGTATTTCTATACAAATACTGCTGGATTAGGAGATTTTCAGCTCTTATTTGGACGAGGAATCTTACATACAATACAGTTCTTTAAATAGTAACTATACATTGTATTTCTCAGAAAAAGATTTTCTTCTGAAAATCAAACAATGTTGAATTGCTTCAATCGAGTGTGGAAGTTTTATTAATCTGTGAAATATTAATCATTTTTCTGTATGTTAGTTGAATTTTTTAAGAAATTTTAAATATCCACTAATATCACCCCCTTTTTTTTTTCTGTTTATTTCTTGAATAAAATTTATTTTCAAACTTTCCTAGGTTTCGGGTTCGAGTCCCGGTGGTGCCATGGGTGTTCGTAGTGGTTCGGAATCCACTTTAAACTGTAGGTCCCGGTCTGTTTAGCCTAAAGTGTGCACAAGATGACCGTAGAGCGACAAAACCAAACCAATTTTCCTAAACTTACATTATAAAGAATAACATTTACGAATGGTATTTTAAAACAAATAATGCATGTTATCCGAAAGAGCAAATTATTAATAATAATTAAAGTTCATATATCCGACTCGGGGCTCAATGGCAACATGAGTGAGCATTAGGTCTGAAGTTCAATCCGCTGGCGGTTTTGTTGTAGACACTGTTCATAAAAAGGAGACTTAATGGCATTTGTGAGGTTCAGCATCTTTCCTCGTTAGTCGGACTACTTGCTGTGGGTTTTCTCCCATACTCTTCGCAAATGAGTCCACCTGGAAGATTCTGACCTCCGTCACGGAGTCAAGTCAGACTTCTACCTACGTGTGCTCTATCACAACAGAAGATGCCCCATTTCCTCCATCCATGAGTAGAATACTCATGTCCCCCACTGCAGGACACTGAGGATTAGACAAAACAAAAACAAAATTCTTACATTAATTTGAAAAAAATAACACTTTGAGGATATTTTTCTAACATCGAGAGTCTTGTGTAGAAGATTACGTTAAAAATACTAAAAACAAAAAAAAATTAACTTGTATGTATTGAATGAAAAATGGAATGTATTAAAACTCGACCCGAGGCCTTCTAATACCTTCATAGTTAATATATCATAGTAATAAGTTTTAAATTTTATTCCCTTTGCTTTAATGCATTGTAATCACTAATTTGAAAAATAAGTAAGCTTGTCTAAAAATGTGGCAGATTGCCTAGTATTAACATTGTACCATTTTTTCCCATTGGAAGAGATATAGCATTTCTGTTCCCAAAGATAAGGAATGCATATTCTTTAACAAGTGCATAATAGCATCCAATCACGCAAATCTGACAACAAATAAGCAGTATCGTGGATATTTATATTACATGCAATTAGTGTTTTTGTATTAATGAGAACAATCTATCACTCCAATCTGACGGCAGATAATCAGTTTCAAGGATAATGAGACCTCATGAAATTAATGATTGTCTGTTCGACCTTCACAGGTCGAAACAATTACAAATGGGATATGAACTACGCCATGAGTTGTTGCATCGTAGTTGGTGATATACCATGTGTTGAAGAGGTGTCGACTCAATGACCTTCCTCCAATCCTCCTCCTTTACGGATTTTCTTAAAGAGAGGTTTTGGGAGGAGGAGAGTTCTGAGACTAGTCGACAAAAAGTGTTGTTTTTTTCTTCTGGAATTGATTGAACAGACCGGATATGCAGCCTATTTACAAAGTGAGCTGTTTGTTGTTTCTTGTATAACGCCCTGTGATAATTAAGGTCTGCCACAGACATTATGTAAGATATGTTGTAGACTCGGGAACTCTGAAAATCTCCGTCCTCGGACTGAACTGTATTTGTGATTTAATCGTGCGCATGTAATGAAATTTTATTTTTAATTTTACATTTCTTTATATAATAACCCTGAGTTCATTATCTGTATATATATAATATATATATAGTGCTTGTAAATAAAAATTAAAGTGTTCCCATGAACCTAAAAGTGGACCTCTTCTTGAAGCCGTTATAGATCTAGTAAAGGCCGAGACGTTACAACATGTTCAAATGCCTGTTTCATTGTTGTTCTGCGCAATAATAGAGAAACCTGGGTGAAAAATGCAAAATGCCTTGGAATTTGTTAATCCCCATTCCATAGCTAATAGCGTTGACACCCTGAAGTTCCTCAATTAAAATGTCAATAGAATAATAGTAGTTAGAAAAAAATAGCATTAGAAAAAAACACTGTTATTTGCTCATACCGACAAAAAAAACCATGTTTAAAATCTGTATGCTATACTTCAAATAGACTATAAAAGATATAAACTGTTATTTTTTATGGTTAAAGTGTTTGGTATGTGATACTCTTTTTCACATTCCAAACACCTGAAGTTGAAATATGTTATGTTGATATACATTCTCTTTAATGTCTATGTACCCACGCTGTCTGATATATTTCTTATTGCCCATATACGACTCAGTGAACACGTATAGCCCTTTTGGGCAAAAGTATTTCCCGAATGTTTCTTTTCCTCTGCGGTTTCATTTTTTTTCGCTGAGAGGTGACGCAGGACTGTTTTTCGAATCCCAAATCTGCGTGACAGCTGTCAAAAGTTGCCTTTATGCAAAAATATTTTTCACTGAAAATTTCTGAAGTGTGAAGAATGTTTTGGTCCTCCTTTCCGAATAAGCTAAACGCTCGATAGGATTTCTTGAAAGGAAGCATTCCGCCGTTCACTCCGGAGGAAAGACGGCCCCCTTAAAACTAACAGCTTTCCGCATTTTGAAACTTTTTTAATACATTTTTCTGGTGGCATAACATATCCAATGTCAACGGAAGGTGAAGGTTTTTTCAGTGTATCGGGAAAAGTTCAGAAGACATATTGGAGAAACGGTGCGTGCGATTAATTGCAAAGCGTGGGTGTTTGTGCTTTGCTCCTTCTTAACTTTATGAAATTGAAATTTTGATTTATCCAAAAAGTAACAGACACGGCTATCTACATATACATAACGTTTCAAATGTACTTTATGATTTAAATAAATGTTAAGATGTATTTTTAAATTAATTTTAACTTAAATTCATGCTATATATATATATTTTTTTTTTATTTTTTTTTTGAAAACCTGATTCGTGGCTCAGTGGCAACGTGTGTTATTAGTGTGTGAGCATTAGAGTGGATGTTCAATCCACTGGCAGCTTTTGTTGTACACGCTGTTTTGAAAAAATGAGGAGACTTGATGGCGTTTGTGATGTTGAGCCTCTTGCCTCGTTGGGACTACCTGGTGAGAGTTTTCCGGGTTTTCTCCCATACGATACGGAAATGCGGGTAAGTTCCCTTTAAAAGTCTCCCCGTCCCCCAGAAGTCTGACTTCTGCCCTTCTTTTTCAGCGACACATTGAGCAAAAAGTCAGACTTCTACCCACGGGTGCTCCATCAAAAACAGAAGTTGCATCCCTCTTCCCTCCTTCCATGAGGAATACGACAACAATAATAACGTTGGGAGATATTTCACACGATTAACATATTATATTTTTTTATTTGAGAAATGCGGGAGATTTTGTTCATTCATTCAAGGAGTCGATCTCCCTTTTTAAGTGCCATGGTTTCGATTCCCTTTATTTAAGTTATTTAATAACTTATAATAGTTTATAAAAAATCATAATTTATGTAATAATAGTATATTTTTTCAAGAGGAAAAATAAATAACATTTAATATAATCTATGCACTATTAATAAGTAAAGTCATTAAAACGTGTTCATCCAAAACATGTATAAATATGTTGTTGTTGTGTTTCATCCTCAATGTCCTGCTATATGGGACGGACATCCCATAAGTAATCTATTCATGGATGGAGGAAAAGGGGCAGCTACTTTTGTGATGGAATATCCGTTAGTAGAAGTCTGACATGGCTCCGTGTCGCAGAAAAAGGAGGGGATTGCCTTCCAGGAGGACTTTTTAGGGGTAACTACCCAGCATTTACATATCATATGGGAGAAAACCCGGAAAACTTCCACCGGGTAGTCTGAATAACGAGGCAAGATGCTAGGGCATCATAAACGCCATCGAGTCTCCTCCCTTTTGAAACAAAGTCACCAGCGAATTGAACCTCAGCCCTAATGTTCGCCAAAGACACACGTTGTCAATGAGAAGCCACGAGTCGGGCATAAATATTATTATAATTATTAAACAAATCCAAGTAATACACTAAAAACGTTTGCTTTACTCATAAAAATATGTGATAAAAAGACTCTACCCAAATATTAATGATGTATCCAAACAACTGAAAAACCTCATAGGCAACTATTTTATATAAAATAATTAATTACATGCCTCATTTTATTCTATGTACAAAAAAAAAATAAGTTTAAAGAAATTTAATCCTTTATTGTAAATGTATCTCATTAGAGTTTACTGTGAGATTGTACTGAATAATAATTAGCGTGTGGTTTTTTTTACCGTTTATATTTATTTTTGAAATTTTTGAAGTGGAAAATATTCTTGATTTCTTATAGTTTGACCTTTACATCACAGTTTTTTTATCGCCGCAAGAATTTTTTATCAGCTTTCTGATGCGTATATGATAGAAATGCTAGAAATAAATAGCTGTTTAAATAAATTATTTTTTGGCGATATTTAACCACGCAGCAATGCAAATTTCCTGTCACTTTTCAAAAGAAATTACTTATAATAACGACATTTTTTTTTTTTCTCCAAATAAACTGTTTTTAAACTATTTCCAACCTATTTCACGTTTCTTTGACGAAATGATACAGCTTTTAATTTTCTTGCAATTTTTAAAAACAAAGAAGTTTTCTTTTATTATTAAAGCAAAATCATTTTTGAAGCTTTTTGCTATTTTTAAAATTTTCCCCATTTTTTTCCTTTTTTTTATTGATGCAACTTCTACAATGAAATAAAAGCAATTGCTATAAAACATGTTACTTTCAAACGGGATCACCAAAACGCAAAAAAAAAAAAAAAAAAAAAAGAAAAGAGAAAATTTACGAAAAATGGAGTAGGATCTTGAATAATCTTCTTCCTTTTTTAGAGGCACACGTCTAAAAATACCTTTCTCTCTTTATTCTATTAGAAAATGCGAATTTTGAAGGATAAGGGAAGTTTTAATAAAAATACACCGTCAAGAAAATTATCGGGAAAAGTGAACTGATTTTTTCCCTTCTATCTAATCGACTTACTGTCTGTTTGTCCTAAACATCCTTATAAAGAACAAAAGAAAAGATGGAGAAAAACTCCTGCCTGTATTGTGTTTGTAAGTAAATCTGGTTTATCGTGCAGGATTTACATACAGGAATTTTGACATTATTGCTTACTGAGTTTAGCTAAAAAGAAAAAAATCCTATCTCTTACGAAATTGCTTTTCCTTTCTCTTTGTACGTACTTCTAGTTGTTTACGAAGAAGAAAATGGCAGTTTGCGTACAGGTAGCTAAAATTGCGAGATTTGTTGGGGCTTACATTTTTATAGCTCATAAGCGCGAAATATTTGAATAAGATGAGCATAATCTAAGAAACTGTGCTCACAAAAGACGACGTCTTGGATGCTCCTTCTTTATGAGCCTCAGAAGAAATGAAAGGATTTTTTAAAGAAACAATTCAGATCACTCCCAAAAGATACCTTTCTAATATATAAGCTAGTATTAAAATTAAATTTCATTATTTTATTATTAAAATTTTATTAGTTTTGTTTTTAATTTTATCTCAATTTTTTCATATCGAATTAAAAACTTAAAAGCTGTTACATGTCAGTTCATTTTATTTTCATTTTGATATGTATTAATCTAACTCTTTTTGGTTCAAAATATGCAGTTTTTGTAATGGATTAGACTTTTTAACTTTTGAACTAATTAGACTTTTTGAAAAATTTTCTCAGGTTTACCTTTTTGATTTCCTTTCATAAATTTTGATATTATTGCTTAATAAATTTATTGAAGCAAAAAACAAATATCATATATCATCAACAAATATCAGTTTACGAAATTGCTTTCAATTTTTATTTGTATTTCTTTTGGTTGTTTACCGAAAAGAAAATAATAGTTGAGGCTAACATTTTTATAGCTCATAAACGATAAATATTTTAATAATGTGAACATATCCTAAGAAACTGCTCACAAAAAGAACACGTCTTGATGTGCCTGCTTTATGAACCTCAGAAGAAATGAAAAATATTTCTTAAAGATTCAATGCAGATCACTTCAAAATATAGCTTTTTAAATACATAAGCTAGTATTAAACTCGCAATTAAAATATGATTAGTTTTGTTTTTAATTTTTATCTCAATTTTTTCATATCAGATTAAAAGCTGTTACTTGTCAGTTCATTTTATTTTAATTCTGATCTTTAGTGCTATGTTCATTTTATTTAATGCTGACTCTTTTTGGTTCAAAATCAGCGATTTTGTAATGGGTTACATAATTGGTCTTTTAAAAAAAAAATTCTCTGGTTTACCTTTTGAATTTATTTACATAAATTTGGATATTATTGCTTGAAAAATTTAGTAAAAAAAAAAAAAATCTCATATCTTACGAATTACTTTTCAATTTTATTTGTATTTCTTTTTGTTGTTTACGGAATAGAAAACTGTAGCAAAAATTGCGATATTTGTTGGAGCTACATTTTTATATAAACATAAACGATAAATATTTGAATAATATCCTAAGAAACTGTGTTCACAAAAGAAGACGTTTTGGATGTCCCTTCTTTATGAGCGTCTAAAGAAATGAAAGAATTCTTAAGGGATTCAATATACATCACTTCAAAAGATAACTTTCTAATACATAAGCTAGTATTAAAATCGAAATTAAAATTTTATTAGTTTTGTTTTTAATTTTATTTCAATTTTTTCCATATCAATTTAAAACTGTTACTTGTTAATTCTTTTTATTTTAATTTTGATCTGTATTAATCCGACTCTTTTTGGTTCAAAATCTGCGGTTTTGTAATGGGTTACAGAGTTGGACTTTTTTTTTAAAAAATTATGGTTTACCTACATAAAGTTTGATATTATGGTTTAATAAATTTAGTGAAAAAGAAAAAAATATCTCATATTTTACAAAAATTGCTTTTCATTTTTATTTTTATTTAGTTATTTACGGAAAAAGAAAACAGTAGCAAAATTGCGATATTTGTTGGGTTAACATTTTTATAGCTCATAAGCGTGAAATATTTGAACAATATGAACATATCCTAAGAAACTGGGCTCACAAAAGATGACATGTTGTGTGTTCCTTCTTTATAGTCCTTAAAAGAAATAAAAGGATATCTTCAAAGAAACTCTTCAGATCAGTTCAAAAGATAGCTCCCTAATACATTACCTAGCATTAAAAAACAAAATCGAAATTTTAATATTTTTTTTTTCCATACTAAATAGAGGCGCTCGTATTTTGAAATATAGCCTTGTTCTGCATGAATAGTTTCATGCCGCAATTTCGTCAAAGCATAAAAGAGGAAAGAATCCTTTTGTATTGTAGTGCATTCAGAGGTTTTTTTTTTTTATATTCAAAAATGATTTTGAAATTTTGAAATGAATATTGATTTTTACATTCATTTAAATTTTGAACTGATTTTTTGTTGGTTATTTTATGACATTTTTTTTTTTCAATTTTGTGAAAAGAGAAAAGCCGATTGAATTTCAACTGAATACACATAATTACTTGCGCCCTATTTTTTAATTAACGTTAGAAAAATTGCACAACTGCAAGATAATATAATCTCAGAAGATAAGTTTTAAATTAAAATTTGTGTAATTTTATACAAAGAAATTGTTTAAATTGAATTTCAAAACTGAATACATTTAGGGAATAATACTGAAAATTTCACTCAGTATAATTTATATCAGTAAACAATTTTATAAGTTCTAATCTTTCAGCAGAGACATAACTGCAACAGAAATTCAACCTCGAATACCTGAATTGCTTAGCATCATTAGGAAAGTATTTTTCTTTTAAAATAATTAGTAATAAAAAATCAAATTAATTATCTTCAGAAAGAAAGGTTGTATGGGTTTTGTTATAGAGGTTGTTAATTAGTAAATTAAATTCGTAAATTATATTGTATTATAATTTTACTGATATTATAATATCAGTTAACTTCCATAATATTTATATATCATCAAAACTTTCTTGAATTCGTTATATTTTCTTGATATTATTTCATATCAAATTAGACTATTTTTATTAATATTTGACTTTCTTAGAATTGCTGCATATTGTTAATAAACTTATATGAATTAATTTTTAAAAAATTACTAGCCTACTTTTCAATAAATTCTGAAATGTCTTTTGATATTACTTTCAATCACTTCATGTAAAAAAAATAAAATAAATTTTGATTGTTTATTTAAAATATTGAA
The DNA here is from genome assembly GCA_021605095.1 of Caerostris extrusa. Classification (NCBI taxonomy): domain Eukaryota; kingdom Metazoa; phylum Arthropoda; class Arachnida; order Araneae; family Araneidae; genus Caerostris; species Caerostris extrusa. The sequence continues at coordinate 178,782 of BPLR01005015.1, forward strand.
GATATACAATGGTGTGCAAAAACTTAAGCAACAAATGTAAAAATTTAGCAGATAGCCATGAAATTGCAGAAAAGGAGGTCTGGAGATCAGTACAATGAACACGTAAGTCAGCAGAAACGTCATGCGTATGCAAATATCAGGAACGAAATGTCGGAGGCGACGTGAGCGTACGCAAAACGCGCGTGATGTCGGTGCGCAGCTCAACAGTAGAATAAAAGGAAGGACGGAGACGCAATTCAACATATTCGCTGCAAGTGCCAGTGAGTCAGTTCGTAAAATATGGCTAGAAGAAATCATCTGGACGACTTCACACGTGGAAGAATGATCGGAAAGCTGGAGGAGGGGCATACTTTCACCAGTGTAGCTGCAGAGTTCGGAATCAACAAAAGTGTCGTTTCGCGCGCTTGAAAGCGTTCCAAACCACATGGCTACAGCTGTTAGAAAGGTTGGTGGTGGCCGCCCGAGGAAGATAACTGCAGGGGTTGACCGGCATATCGTCCTGCAGGCGAAAAGAGGCCGACACCAGCCAGCAAGCGTCATTGCTTAGAAACTCTGTACAGCAACGGGGCGACAAGTGTCGCGGTTTATTGTGGCCAGACGCCTTCACAAAGTGGGCCTTTTCGCCCGCCGTCCTGAACGCTCCCGTTGAAAGTTGGCGACCGATGCCACCGTTTACAGTGGTGCAGAGAGCACAGAAACTGGACAACTGATCAATGGAGTCGTGTACTCTTTACGGGTGAGAGTCGGTTCTCCGTACCAGAAGCGATTCTCGACGCATTTTGATTTGGAGAGAGGTCGGGACCCGGTTTTATCCCAGTAACCACAAGGAAAGACACCGTTATGGTGATTCTGGAGTTCTTGTTGAATGGGCGAAACTGAGCTCCACGTTTTCGACAGAGGGTCTGTAATCGGGGATCGCTATTGTGAGGTGGTACTCCCTTCCCCGTGTGCGTCTGTTCTGAGGTGCCATTGGCCCAGACTTCATTTTTATGGATGACAATGCACGGCCACATCGGACTCTTGCTGTTCAGGAGCTACTGGAAAGTGAAAATATCACTCGAATCTATTGACCAGCGTACTCCCCAGATTTAAACCCATTGAACATGTGTGGGATGCTTTGGGAGATGCATTGCAGCACGCTTGCATCCTTCGGAAAAACACCCAACAACTCAAACAGATGCCGATTGAGGAATGGGCACTCCTACCGCAAATGTTGCACCAGCTGGTTCTGAGTATACGGAGACGGTGCGAAGCAACCATTGCAGTGAGGGAGGGCATATCCCATATTAAGGAACATCTGCTTGTTGTTCTTCCCTCATGGATAGACAATCATAAATCACGATACTATGCGTTCAATAAAGCTTGTTTTTTGTTTGATTCCATACCGTATGCATTGTATTCCTTTTTCAGCGCCGATGCTTTCGTCATCCTTTACGTACATAATACTCTCCCTCATTTCTGAATGTCATGTCTCTCAGATGATTTCTCGTGGAGTTATGGCAAAAAAACCCACCTGTTGCTTAAGTTTTGCACACCAGTGTAGTATTAGAATTATCATCTAATAAAATTAAACGATGTAAAAAAAATATTTCAATAATTTTTAAGAATTTTTTTTATGTAATTTACAACAGAATAAGTACTTTCCAGTGTGGCAATAATGATATTTTAATGAAAAAAATTGTTAATGGTGAACACATGTAAATTTTTCTGTGCGTGCTACATGTAATTTTTATACACGTGTACATTTCCAAGTTACACATGTCCCCTGGGTAGTGCTAAATGAGTCACAGCGGTGCAGCTCTTGCTTATGGCACAAAGATTAACTGTCTTTGTATTGCCAGCTGCATTAGAACCACATGTAAATTTTTCAAATGTGCTAAAATTGAAAGATAAAATTAAAAGGCATTTTTTGTCCTCTTTCATAATTTTATACTTATCATTCATGAGAATATCTTTGTTCCACATTTTTTTTTTTTTCTGAAAAATATTTCAGAATACAAAAAATTTCAGCATTCAATTAAAAATTACATATTTAAATATATATTTATTTAGAGGGTAATTTTATAATTACAGGGTAGAGGGTAATTTACAGTTGCAGGACTTTTTTTTAAGGTACAGGGATTTATCGGGTAATTTTATGATCTTTATAAAGAAATAAAGGTAACTGTAAACACAACAGTTAACAAGTTTCGGTAAAATAATAAGATTTTTAAAAATATAAGAGAAGTGCATTCGCCAATTTTATTTAAATCGCTACTTATTTAAAAGTTTCTATTTTAATATTATCTTTAAATAAATCATAAAATATCACTCTTAAAATATTTATGCATTTTTCTTTCCAAAATCTGAAACTTTTATGGAGTTGTCTGTGCATTTTTAGATGTGTTTAATCTGAAATTCGCTCTCAAATGTATGGAATGATAGTTCCCAAGGAAATGTTTGGTTAACACAAAATATTTTACGTTACATGAACTTTTAAAAAAAGTGGAATCTGAATCTTAAAAATAGGAAAATGAAAATGAAATTTAAAAGAAATGTTCTTAATTGGATATATAAATTCTTACCATTTCTAATTTATATCCGATAGAATGTTTATATGAATTGATCTAGATAATTGAAAATTAATGCAAATAATTGAATTATATGGGGTTTTGTTTTTCGTGTATTGGAAATAACTTGCCAAGCAATTTACATGGTTTAAATAATATCTGTAAAGATCTAAAAAGAATCATTAAATGGCATCTAAACAACAATGAATTTAGTTTTGTATTTTATTTTATTACGCTTCAAAAAAATTTTGCAGTAAATTTATTTGGAAAAACAAAAAGAAATTATATTTCCTAATTATTTTAAGTAGCAACAGACATACGTTCTAACGTGAAAACACTATAGTAAAAAATTGGTCTTTGATTTAAATGTTTGTGTTATTAGTACCTGTAGGTATTATTTATGTATATGCTATACACATATTATAAATGCATTGATTAATTTTTTTTCGATGTCAGGCACTTTAGACATGAGTTTCTTTGGCACTACAATATGTAGCAGATATAGCTTTATGAAGAGTACCAGTGTGTTTTGTTAAACTGCTCCTACAATTTGTCATTATAATTTCAAAGAAACATTTTCAAGAATGATGCGTGGGAATTCGTGCTATAATTTCAATTTATTTGGAGCCTGTCTTTCGTGATTGCAACACACGTACAGTCATAAATTCAGTATCATTAACTTTCGTGTGACAGCGATTACCAATGGCTGTCATAAAACAAAGTTCTGCACACTGTAAGGTGAGGCGATACGTTTCTGCACGTAAAGGCCATAATGCTATAGAAAATTCCATAATGCCCTTATAAACAGGAATAATGAATGAAGAACAGTATTGCAATGGTACAAAAAGCTTGTATGAACAGGAGTTTCAAAGTTTCCGAGGGAATTACTTCATCACTTCCATACAGCTCTGGCCATGCGTCCAATAGCTTTTATGTTTTTCTTCATTTGAAGACGAAACTTGGTTCCCAATATTTTGTCAACGTTGAAATGAATAAGTGGAAATAGTTAGTAAAACTCATCCTGGACTAGCTAAACTGCCAACCAGCGTGATTATATAAACGGGGTCTGCCCAACAGTATCAAAACAGTTTTCAAGTAAAGGATGGTAACCTGAACAAATGATAAAGTATGCGTGTATATGGAAACATCAAGGAAATTTTGCTCGTATTTTTTATATCCAATCTAAAACCTTTTTCTATGCGCCTCGTATATATATATATATGTGTGTGTGTGTGTGTGTGTGTGTGTGTGTGTGTGTGTGTGTGTGTGTGTGTGTGTGTGTGTGTGTGTGTGTGTGTGTGTGTGTGTGTGTGTGTGTGTGTGTGTGTGTGTGTGTGTGTGTGTGTGTGTGTGTGTGTGTGTGTGTGTGTGTGTGTGTGTGCATATATAGTTATCAGTACATTATAATTGCTATAATAATAGAACTTTGATTCGGTCAAATGTTATTTAATATGTATTTTTATAGTGAATATTTGAGCCATATAGTTTCTAATATATTGTGACTTACAAAAATAATAGAATCGGAAAATAATATATTTTAGTAGTTCTCATTTTAAAATTTATTTAGAATATTTAAATTTGTTAAATATTTTAGGAACACAATCATAACGAACATTTTTGTTAAATTTGTCACCATAATACATGTACTTCATGTTTATATCTTTAAATCTAAAAAAAATTAGATACTTCTAAATGGCTTATAAATTTTTTTCTAAATTATGATTAAACTGGAATTTAAATATTGTCTGTAACTATCATTAGTTTCTTAGTTTTTTAGCATTTGTTACATAGAATTTTCCTTGCAATAATTTACAGAAAATTTATAATATTTGAAAATAATGAAAACCTTTAAAACATTCTTTTCAAATCAAAATGTTCACAATAATTTGAACTTAACTTCCTTTCATTGTTACCTATGAGCACTAAGGAATGACATTAAAAAGATTTTAATTTTTATAATACAGATATAACAAATTGAAAAAGCTATTATGTCTATGTAAAACAAATGAATTGATTTACATTAAACATTTAAGAATGGGGAGAAAATATATAATAATATAAATTATTGTAAAATGTCATTCTTTATTGAAATACAGATGATGTATTTTTATAATAGTAATAATTACCATAACATTAAATTCTATTTAAATTAGTAAATATTAAAAATATAATTTACCTCTTTATAAATATATGTATATATATAGTTCATAAAAATTCTAATAAAATATAACAAATTATTTAATTATAAGTTATGCAGAAATTTATAACAAAAAAGTAATTCAACAATGAAAAGTAAATCTAAAATAAAAATTCACAATTTAGAGTATAAAAGAAACTATTCTACCAATATAGATATCTGAATAATAACGCGCTATAAAAATAAAATGCATAAAAGTATGATATGAATATCCAACACCATTTTATGACTCATAATAAAGAATTTTTCTTCGACAGAAATCCCTAACGTAGAACATCATTTTGAAAAGAGCTTTCTACCAATCTCGAGCGTAGGTTTTAATGAAATTCTTTTAAATATAAATTTTCTATTTTATTCAAAGCTCTGTTTTATAGGGCGGAAAACTGCATTCAGAAAAGTTCAGTCATTCAGAAAAAGGAGATTCGGTTCCATTCTAAGGTTTTGTTTTCATTTCTATTATTATATATTTTTTGCTCCAAAGTTTTCCTAAATATCCACAAGATTTTTTTTTTTTTTTATTGTTCAGGTATTTTTTTCTGCAGCAAAAACCATATAGCTTTTTGAAAATTTGTATTGTCGTCTTCCTTTTTTTTTTTTTTTCTTCTTTTTTTTTTTTTTGTGAAAAAGTTGTTTTTTTAATTTTATATCGAGACAAATAATCCTTGACTGTAATCTAGCAGATGAGTTCTTCAGAAATGTACAAACTCAAATTTCTTCAAAAGCCTAGAAGAGGGTGACTGAATTATGAAATGTAAAATATGATTTATTTTCTACATTAGAAGTACGCTCATTTTCAAAACATTTTTTTTTCGAAGGATTTAAAAAATAACCAAAGAAAGAATATCGTGAGTAAGGAAATGAAATTTGAAAATTAAAATTGAAAAGAGTTAATCAAAAATTTAGTTACGTATTTAAGATTTTTGGTGATGATCGATAGTAATATATACACTATAAACTACATTTTAATAAAAGTGATAAATGATATAAGCAGATAGAACTTTATAAAATTGTATTTATGTAAACATTGTGTGGTAAATACTTGTGATCAAATGACACTTAAGCAGTAAATGAGTAAATTGCTTTTTGATAGATTAGTTTTACGAAGTAGGTAATTATAAATCAGCTGATAAAGCTTTGAAACAGAACAACCTAATATGTATGTGTGTGTGTGTGTGTGTATGTATACTAGGCATAGCAATAGAATTTAATATAAAAGTATATTATAAGCAGTTACTTGTAAAAACTAACTATAAAGATACTTTTAGTTGTTCACTTACATATTTGTATCACAAGCGTTTTCCTCACAATGTTTTTCCTCAATTATCCTTTATGGCGGTAAAAGAATATAAAATAAAGTCTAGTGTATTAGATAAATTAAAATTTGGTTACGTTTTTTAACCTACCATATTATCTAAATTTGTTTTCTGAGCAAAAATTTTTAGAATTGATTATATGAAAACTTCAAGTAATTAGCACAACTCTCAATTTGATCCAAATGGAAAGAAATATTTTATAATATATCATAATATTTAATTTAGTTCATTATATTTTTTCTTAGTAAATGTTAGATTTTGGAAAATTAGTCATTAATGCATAGAAACAATTCATGCATTAATAGGAGATGCTTGTTTTCCTGAATGATAAATTTATTAAGTAAACATTTTTTTATAATCCCTGTTTCATGATTAGTTTCCACTATTCTGATGAGATATTTAGTTAGAAGTTACAAAAAAAAAAAAATTATTATTAAGGAATAGGAATTGCTATTACATGGAAAAAATATAGGAATTATTGAAAACATGTAAAAAATATTAATGTTATTGAAATTTCATTTATAATATAATATTCCATGAGCTAACACAAAGCAAAAGTATTGATTTAAAGGAAAATTTCAGGATCGTTCGATATCAAAACATGAAAAAGGAAGAAGTGATAATTACGTTATTAGAAATTATGAAAAAAATTCGACCAATAATCTGTCGTTATCAGTGACCAGAAAATAAGAGCCACAAAATTGAAAGTCGGTCCCACGGCACTACAAATTTTGTAAGTAATAAAGACGATTTGGATCCATGACGACTCTGCTCGAGTTATTCAAGTACTAATCTGCGTATTAGAAAAGAAAATAATTTCAAAATAACGTAGATTTCTCTCGACTGAAAATTTAAGGCTTTTAAAATTTGGCGTCAATACTTTCATCATTTTTTAAAGTTAATTGAAAAAAAGCCTAGATTCGTGGAATATTCAAAATGTTAAAAATGTCGACCATGGACTGTAGTGAGCTAGTAAAAGGTTATAAAAACATCTTTGTTAAAGGAAATACTCAAAATTATTCGAGGCGCTATTCAACAGAAACAAAGTTTTCAAGGAAAAACATGGAGATTAAGTGTTTTAGTAAAAATAAAAATGTGATAAGGCTTATAAACATTTCTTTGTAGCAAATACTGAAAACTATGAAATTTGTAGCTTATTATGTATTAGATTATAAGATGTAAGTAAATTTTTAGCTTTTGCTTATTTTGATATGGCAAACTATTGATTGTGCAACTTAAATTAAATATTTTTATTTAAGAATATTTAAAATATTATTTCCTATCCACATAACAATTTTCATCCAGATAATTCATTCTTTATTTTTTCCCATATTTAAATTATATACAAAAAGTCCTTTCTATTCTTTAACTGTATGAAATGAAATATATCCATCAAAACAGAAACTTTCGATTTCGGTTTTGTTTTCATTCTTCCTCTGAGGCTAGAACGGAAAAAATGATGCAACTGACGGTTAATCACGTCTGGCTCAATCGATGTATGATCTGGTAGCTTCTATAATCAAAGTATCATCTTGGTTTCTTATTGATCCTGTTTGATGATGACTGCTGCAGGCAACGGACCTTAACTCACTCAGGCTTCAGTTCTACTGTACTACCTTTTGAAAACTCTTGGTAGTTGAACCAACTTCAGCAAGGATCTTGTATCTTCAGTGTCAATGTCAGAGGTGACCATTTATCACAACAGTGAGATCAAAACTACCAGATATCTAGAACTGGCAAAAAGTAACCATCTCGTTGTCAAAAGCAATACGTAACTTTGCAAAAAAAAAAAAATGGTGTGCAATAACGTATTAAAATAATTTCATCGAATATTTTGATTCTAAATCAAATGCACAAAAATATATGCAATAATGCTTATAGAGAATCAAAACCGTATAAAAATAACTTTATTAAATATTTTTATTCTAAAGCAATGTAAGAAATTATGTGCAAAAAACATGGAGAATCAATAACGTATTAAAATAATTCATCGAATATTTTGATTCTAAATCAAATGCACAAAATATATGCAATAATGCTTATAGAGAATCAAAACCGTATAAAATAACTTTATTAAATATTTTTTATTCTAAAGCAAATGTAGAAATTATGTGCAAAAATGCACATGGAGAATCAATAACGTATTAAAAATAACTTCATCGAATATTTTGATTCTAAATCAAATGCACAAAATATATGCAATAATGCTTATAGAGAATCAAAACCGTATAAAAATAACTTTATTAAATATTTTTATTCTAAAGCAATGTAGAAATTATGTGCAAAAATGCACATGGAGAATCAATAACGTATTAAAATAACTTCATCGAATATTTTGATTCTAAATCAAATGCACAAAATATATGCAATAATGCTTATAGAGAATCAAAACCGTATAAAAATAACTTTATTAAATATTTTTATTCTAAAGCAAATGTAGTATTAAAATAAATTATGTGCACAAAAATGCAATAATGGAGAATCAATAACGTATTAAAAAATAACTTCTCATCGAATATTTTGATTCTAAATCAAATGCACAAAATATATGCAATAATGCTTATAGAGAATCAAAACCGTATAAAAATAACTTTATTAAATATTTTTATTCTAAAAAGCAAATGTAGAAATTATGTGCAAAAATGCACATGGAGAATCAATAACGTATTAAAATAACTTTATCAAATATCTATATTCTAAAGCAAATGCACAAAATATATGCAATAATGTACACAGAGAATCAAAAAAACGTACAAAATAACTTCATCAAATATTTTTATTCTAACGCAAATATAGAAATTATGTACAATAATAAGAAAAATTGAAGTAAAATGTATTTATATTAATGAATTTTCAAAGGAAAAAAGAATATTTCTCATTAAAGTTTCCAAATTTCCAAAATGAAGGAATTTTGTCAAATTTTTCTATTTTTGATCTTAATTTTATCATTTTTCACCTTAACGTAGTTGTTAATTAAAAAGTTGAAACAAATAATCAATGTTTACTTAAAAATACCTGCATTGAGTTTTGGAATCAAAGATGTAGAATCCAATTAGTCAAAAGATAATTCTTCTAATAAAGAATTTTGATTTTTACGTTCAAAATATACTTTTCATATTTATGGCTAATAAGTTTTAGTGTATGTTACAAGACTGAACAGCAATTAGTTCAAAAACTTGTTGAAATTGTACGTTGTAATTCCGCCAAACATCTGCCGAAATTGTTCAAATCGAGTCTATATGTTACAGAAATAAAAACTGTTATTTCTAATAAGGATTCAGTTTTAAAATAATGACAAAAATGAATCTCTTTAGAAAGCTTACCACCTCTACCAGGAAGTTACAATTCTTTTCGTTTTGTCAGTTTTAAAGAAATTATATTTTCTCATAAGAAAAGTTAGTCTGGTTTTTACAACACATTTTTATACTTTTTTTATTTCCAATGGCCGGCTACATTAAGTAATAAAATAAAAAAGAAAAAGAACACAAAGAACATGAAAACAACAACAAGAAATGAAAGAAATCACATAGTGACATGTTTAGCCCATAAGGGCCCTAGCCTCCCAATAACGACCATAGACAGTAACATTTTTATACTTATATTCTCTATTAGTTTGCAATAATCATCAGTTATAAAATTCTTATTTTGCAAAAGTATTTAAGAAGGCTTACAAATATATTGTTAAAACAGAGATAAACAAGTTTTATAAAGGTATTATATTTTACAAAAGATATTCATCAAGGTTCACAGAGGTATTGCTGTTTTACAAGGTATTTAAAATTTTACAGAGGTAATGCTATGAGGTATTGTTTACTTAACAAATGTTTATAAAGGTATTGCCATTTTACAAGGCTATTTACAAAGGTTTTGCTATTTTAAAAATGCATTTAAAAAGTTGACAAAGGTATTGTTATTTTAAAAATGCATTTAAAAACGTTTACAAAGGTATTGCTATTTTAAAAATGCATTTAAAAACGTTTACAAAGGTATTGCTATTTTAAAAATGCATTTAAAAACGTTTACAAAGGTAATTGCTATTTTAAAATGCATTTAAAAACGTTTACAAAGGTATTGCCATTTAAAAATGCATTTAAAAACGTTTACAAAGGTAATGCTATTTTAAAATGCATTTAAAAAACGTTTACAAATGTATTGCTATTTTAAAAGGTTACAATGCAATTTTAGTCCATAATGCAATGTCAAAAATCTCTCAATTTAGCTTTAAAACATATTATCTATGTTTTTAATGTTTGAATATGTATAAACTGAAGGTACTGGATTCGATGTAATTAAAAAAATAAAATTAATGTCGTGGGTCTTTGGATTAAACTACATATATAATACTATTGATCTAAAAACAAATTTGATCATTCAAGTTCACAGTTTCAATTTAAACTATTCTATAACATCCATTCATTAAAACTTTCTTTCCATTTTTTTCTTTTAAAAAAGTATTTCATCGTAAAATCCATTTAGAACTTCAATTTGTTTCAGTGACAAAAAAAAAAAAAAAAAAAAAAAAAAAAAAAACCCCTTTATACGTGAATTTCGTTTAAAGTAATAAAATAAAATGGAACGACAAAAAACCTATAATTCCCGTTCATCATGGCGGGCCCCATGCATCATTACTACCTTATTAAATTCACCATTCAAACCCTTTTCAGTCTAACCGGATTCGATTCATACGTCCAAATCGATGATTGGATTAAAAGCATTCTTGGGTTTCTCTCGATGATGACTACTTTTAGGGAAAACAAACTGCGATGCCCTACACCCCCTTACCCCTACCCCCATTCTTCAGGAAGGGAGTGGGCGGTCGGAACTATCGACGATTTCAAAGCAGCACTTAAAGAAGGATGTCTTTGGAAAAGAAGAGCTGTTTCTATCAGGAGAAAAAAAACAACTGAAAAACTGATGCAGATGATTCTTTTTTTCCTCATTCCCAAAAGAGGTGAAGTACTTTACTTTAATTCTGGGAAAGAACCGCATTTTTTCATCATCTGTTACCCTTCAAAGCAGTGGGTGTTTTTTTTTTTTATTTTCTCTTTGTTGTATTTAAACGATACCGTCTTCTCTCTAACTTTGTTTGAAGTTGGCCGTCCACTTTCTTGGAAACGAGCAGCCGCGGAAGTGGTCAGAGTTTCTGCTGATAAAGAAAAGGGAATGGCGATAAAAAGTGGAAGGACATGTTTAAAAAGAAATAATTTTTTATCTTTTTGGGGACTGCAATTTCAATTCTTTGTCTGATGAAAACTTTTTCATATATTTTTTTTTTTAGTTCACTGGATTTTTATCACATCTCTTTGATTTTCTTTTAAAATAAATATTTGGTATTCATTTCGATAGTTAAGAAAAGTTATTACAGTTTTACAATACAAGAACACAATAATGACCTGATGGCCAATTGGCTAGCGCTTGGGCAACAGGTTTTGGGTTCAAGTCCCGGAGGTGCAATTAATGTTTGTAGTGGTTTGGAATCCACTTTAAACCTTAGGTTCCGATCGAATAGATTCATAGAGAGTGGTTAGTGTAAAAGTGGGGATTAGTGTGAGTGAGAGTGGGGGTTAGTGTAAAACTCGTTCATAGCCTATGTTCAAAGTTACACGTTTCCCCTGGGTAGTGCTAAATGAGTAAAAGCGGTGCAGCCCTTGCTTATGGCATAAATATTAACTGTCGCTGTATTGGAACAAAAACGCAATAAGATCAAAATGATTAAACGTTCATTGATTTAGTTTGGGTTGGATTGTTGCTCTGTGATCATTTTTTGAACTCTTCTGACTAATTAGAACGACACATATGGTTTAAGCTGGATTCCGAACCACTACAAACGTCCATGGTACCAACGGGCTCGAATCAGAAACCTGTGGCACAGAGCGCTAATTGCTATTTCATAAGAGTACATAAAAGGTTTTAGGAAAATATTGCGATTTTAAAAATAGTAAATATTATACATAAATGGTAATTTAAATGGTACATAATGGTAATTTTAAATTTTTATACATAATGGTAATTTTAAATATTTATACAAGGAGTATTGTAATTTTATAAATGTGTTTAAAAAGGTTTAAGAAATTATTGCTATTTTACCAAGGTATTCATAAAATTTTGCAGAAATATTTTTATTTTACAAGAAATGTTTACAAAGGTATTTAAAAAGGTATACAAATGTATTGATATTTTACAAAAATAATTAAAAACGTTTACAAAGTTGATGGTGTATTGCAAAGGTAAACAAAGGCTTACAAAGATATTGTCATTTTATAAATATATTTAAAAGGTTTATAAGAAATATTGCTATTTTAGAAAGGTTCCGATGGTTTACAACAAAATTACCAATGTCGAAAATTACAGAGGTATTGATATTTTACAAATGTATTTACAAAAGTATTGCTATTCGACACAGGTATTTAAAAAAGGTTTACAAAGGCATTGCTATTTTAGACAGGTTACAATGCAATTTTACTCAATAGTACAATGTCGAAAATCCCTAAATTTAGAAAAAAAATTTAGCACTAAAATGTTTAAATGTACCTCAATTACAGCTACTGTAATTGATGTAATGAAAAATAGAAAAACTGTTGTGGATTTTTTACCCATTGATCTAAAACATATTTGAATTATTAAGTTCATAGTTTTAATATAATTTCTGTAATAATATCCAATCATTGAAACTTTCTTCCCATTTTTTTAAAAAATTATTTCAAAGTAAAATCCATTTAGAACTTCAATTTGTTTAAATGACAAAAAAAAAAAAAAAAAAATCTTCTGTACGTGAATTTCGTTTAAAGTAATAAAATAAAATGGAACGACAAAAACCGATAATTCCGTTTATAATGGCAGACCATATGCATCATTAATGCCTTATTAAATTCACCCTTCAAACCCTTTTCACTGCAACCGGGATTCGATTCCTACGTCCAACTCCATGATTGGGTTAAAAGCATTCTTGAGTTACTCTCGCGATGAGGACTACTTTTATGGGAAAACACACTGCGATGCCCTACACCGCCCCTTACCCCTACCTCGGTCTTCAGAAAGGGGTGGGCGGTTTCAACTATCGAACGTAAGGATTTTAAAGCAGCACTTAAAGAAGGATGTCTTTGGAAAAGAAGAGTTGTTTCTATCAGGAGAGAAAAAAAAAAACAACTGAAAAACTGATGCAGATGATTCTTTTTTCCTCAGTCCCAAATGAGGTAAAGTTCTTTTTTTAATTCTGGGAAAGAACCTTATTTTTCTTCGTCTGTTAACCCTTTAAAGTAGGGGGTGGTTTTTTTAATTTTCTTTCTGTTTTATTTAAATGATAGCGGCTTCTTCTAACTTTGGCGAAATTCGGCGTCCATTTTCTTGCAGTGGTCAGAGTTTCTGCTGATAAAGAAAATGGAATGGTGATAAAAAGGGAATGAGATGCTTAAAAAGAAGTTTTTTTATCTATTCGGGGACCATCATTTCTTTTCGTTTGCTTGATAAAAACTTGGTATTTCGTATTATTTTCCTTTACTGGATTTTTCCACATCTCTTTTATATTCTTTTTAAATATACATTTGGTTTCTTGTCAATAGTTAAAAAAAAAGCCCTTGATTTTTAAGAAAAAAAATGGCAGCCTGATGTTAATTCGCTAGAGGTCTGGCGTTTGATACCACAGGCTGCAGAATCGAATCCCGGCGGTGCCATGAATGGTTGTAGTGCTCCGAATATCATTTTCAACCGTAGGTTCCGATCTAATAGGATCGTAGAGCGATTTGAGGGGGGTGCCATTCGCATTCGTAGTTTATCTTCCAGCTACACATGCGCCCTGGGTAGTGCTCAATGAGTAATAGCGGTGCAGCCCTTGCTGATGGCATAAAGATGAACTGTCTCTGTATTGCCAGCTCGATTATAACGACTCAATAAGATCAAGATGGCTAAAGGTTCATTGATTTGGTTTCCCATGGTCCCGTGGTTTCCGTTTCTATGGTCCTTTAGTGCACACTTTAGGCTAATTTGACCGGAACCTACAGTTTAAGTTGGATTCCGATACACTCTAAACATCTATGGCCCCGCCGGGAATCGAACCCGAAACTTGTGGCTCAGAGCTTTATTTTTTAATTAATTGAAGTATATAAAAAGGTTTAGGAGAACATCTTTATTTTACAAAGGTATTTATAAAAGTTTAGAAACGTAATGTGATTTTACAAGAAAAGTTTAAAAGGTATTTAAAAAAGATGTACAAGAAATATTGCTATTTTATAAATATATTTAAGAATGTTTAGGAACGTATTGCTATTTTAAAAGGTATTCATAAAATTTTACAAAAATGTTGTTATTTTATAAGGAATGTTTACAAAAAAATTGTTTGTCTAATTTTTACAAAAATATTTAAAAAGATTTTCAAATGTATTGCTGCATTACAAAAGTAAATAAAAAAGCTTACTAAGGTAAAGCTTATTGCCATTTTATAAATGTATTTATAAAGGTTTACAAGAGGTAATGCTATTTTAGAAATGTAACCAGAAGTTTACCCCAGGATTTACCCACAGTTTACCAATGTCGAAATTGATAAATTTAGAGCTAAATGTACTATGTATGTTTTTTCTAATGCTTGAATATGTATAAAATGAATGTACTAAATTAGAATCAATTAAGAGAAAGAATAATATCGTGGGTGTTTGCATAAAAACCTATCTACCCATTGAGATATCGCATATCTAAAGAAGACATGAATTATCAAGTTCACAGTTTTAATTTAGATTATTCTATTATATCCATTCATTAAAACTTTATTTGATTTTTTAAAAATATTTCAAAGTAAACTCCATTGAGAACTCCAATTCGTTTCAGTGACAAAAAAAAAAAAAAAAAATTCTTCTATACGTGAATTTCGTTTAAAGTAATAAAATAAAATGGAACAGCATAAAACCCGATAATTCCGTTCATAATGGCGGTCCGCATGCATCATGACTGCCTTATTAAATCTACCATTCAAACCCTTTTCCCTTCAACTCCATGATTGGGTTAAAAGCATTCTTGAGTTACTCACGATGATGACTACTTTGAAGGGAAAACACACTGCGATGCCCTACACCCCCTTACCCCTATCCCCGTTCTTCGGAAGGAGTGGGCGGTTGGAAGTATCTACGTAACGATTCTAAAGCAGCCCGGCAAACAGCACTTTAAAGAAGGATGTCTTTGGAAAAGAAAAGCTGCTTCTGTTGGAGGGGAAAACGACTGAAAAACTGATGCAGATGATTCTTTTCTTCTCCAATCCCAAATGAGGTGAAGCTCTTGTTTTAATTCTGGGAAAGAACCTTATTTCTCCTCATCTGTTAACCCTTTAAAGTAGTGGGGTTTTTTAGGTTCTCTCTGTTTTATTTAAATGATACCGGCTGCTTCTAACTTTGGTGAAATTCGGTGTCAACTTTCTTTGAAACGAGCAGCGGAGTACGTGGCCATAGTTTCTGCTGATAAAGAAAGTGGAATGGTGATAAAAAGTGGAATGACATGTTTAAAAAGAAGCCTTTTTTATCTATTTGGGGACCATAATTACTTTTCGTTTGCTTGATAAAAACTTGGTATTTCGTATTTTTTTCTTTTTACTGGATTTTTATCACATCTCTTTTATTTTCTTTTAAAAATACACTTTCTTTTCAATAATTAAAAAGGCCATTTTCTTACAAAACGCACAAATCAGTTAAAGTGTCATGAAGACAGT